>CM071943.1:5910000-6027500 GCA_036784905.1 Acrossocheilus fasciatus
CCATTAGTTTCTGTGGGCCTAAGTGAGTGGTGTAGCACAGATGCTAATTTAGTTAGTGAGAAAAAAGGTCTGTATGTGGTGGCTGACAGTGAGGATAGCACATTAGACCACTTACTTAAATGACCAGAGGAGTGAGGGATAATGTGTTCTCTGCCTCCTGGACAGCTGAAATACCTACTAATATCAACTGAATTTAATTACTGAGGAGGCGGTGTGCTAGAATGCCAGCTCATGCTAATGCTAACTGATAATGCTAACTGAAATTACTTTCAACATCATGGGCCAGATTTACTAAACAGGGCAAATTAGCGTGAGAGCGCAATCCCATAAAAGCGCAGATGGGAGTGGAAAGTTCTGTGGCTGATGCGACTGACAATGCGCAAACTAACAAACACAGACGCAGCCAGTGCATTTCTATAAATATCAAAGTCTACCAAAAACAGAGCAAATTAGCATTGGGTCGCAAAGAAGCAGACCTGATGATAATCAGGTGAGTATAATCTACTAACAACACAGGTGCTAATGGGTTAGGACACGCATTTTTGGGGCGTTAAATAAGAGTACAAACCAGTAAACTGACTTCCCTTGCATTAGTATATCACTTTGCATGATTCATGTAAATATTCTCCTAAATTTTGCGTCTGAAGGGGAAACTCTTATGCATAAAAATAACTGTGCATACCTTTTCTGTAGTTTTTTTATGCCAAAAGAGAGTTTGCGCTGAAGCAGTAAAACACAAGCTTTTCTGACATCTAATAGCAAATAACCAATTGGATAAATTATTGCAAGACAAATAGGCATGGTAAGTGCAAGGAAATAGTCCCAACTATCAGTGCTATTTTAATATAATTTAAATACCATTATGGAATTTCTTATTATTTTTAATTAGCTTTTATTTTTAAATTCTGTTTTCATTTTAAATAATAATAAGTTAATTATAAAAATAATAATTGTTACACAATTCTGTTACATACATTTGTCATTTTTTTTTTTTTTTTTTTTTTTTTAACTTTCATTTAATTACATTTTTTTTAGTTTTGGTAATTTAGTACTTCAACATACAATTTTATTTTTCAGTTACTTAAGGCAACATTTCAAACTCAAGGGTTTTTTATTTTATTTTATTTCAATTAACGTTAAAAATAACAACACTATATAGGGTACACTGATTCAAACCCAAAACTCGTAACTTCAAGACTGTTTGAGTCTTTTTAAACAATTCATGTAAAAGGAATTCGTATTATAAATTGTACAACAGAAAAAAAACCTAAAACACTATTTTATTTACAATATTGTAGAATAATCAGTGCTGAAAACCTGCAGGAAACATAGAATATCTTTGTGTAGTGTTTTCCTTATACAGCATCAATGAACCGTTAATGGAAACAAAGTCAATAAAAAAAACAGGTGGCATTGTTTTAGAAAATAGAATTGTTCTGAATAAGGATTGGTTCTTGGGTCCAAATATAGGCTACAGATATGTAAACTGAAGCCTTTAATAAATATTTCATACGGTTCTAATCTTCACCGTCCCCTGCTGATGTCATTGCACAGGGACAGCTGTCATTCTGTAGATAAATTTATCTTGAGAACACAGTTACCTAACGCAGAACACAAGACGTCCCTGCTATCTCTGGCATTTGAAAATATGTGATATCTGTGTTTCAGAATGATTCATAGGACAGATAATATATCAGAAGAACCACAGGCCATATGAATATTTCTGAGGGGATATGTTACAGGTCACAAAATGTCATTTACAGTTCCTCTGTGTGGTTTATTGATCAATTAGTCATATTTCAAAAGTGTTCTGCTTGAACCCCAGTAAGATGAACCAGAACAGAGAATTACTTGTATACATCTTCATTAAAGGTTACAAAGAGTTTTTCATATATATGTTGAATGATATATATTATGCTTGATAAGACAAAGACATGGATATTTAAATATTACACTGTAGCTAAATAATACATTTAGATTTCAAGTTGATTTAAAATCACAGTTGTGCACCACTGTGAGCTAAATTGAGAGGGACTTAAATTGAATGACTGAATTTGTGAAAGGAAGCAAAATAATGGATGGATGGATGGATGGATGAACGAATGGATGACTAGATAGATAGATAGATAGATAGATAGATAGATAGATAGATAGATAGATAGATAGATAGCACCTTGTAAGGCTGGTCAAAGAACTGCACTAACAAATTCTAAAAGATGTTAAACCATTTCCTTTTAAGGAACTATTTATCACAAATGGTCGGTTGACCTAATCAGGGTTTCGCTTGAGTCAGACGCACGCTCTGCGTTATCGATCAGGGCGAGTGTTGACTAAACTCAATGCTTTGTCTCCTTGCATCAGGAGGGGAGCCCCACAGAAAATCGATATCAGCCAAAACAATTTGATTTCATTAACGTTAAGGCCACCAACGTAATTGAAGAGCAGGTTTCATATGCTTACGTTAGCATGTTTTCAACATTAACATCTAAAACGAGTATCCCTGAGAAAAGCAGTCACATTTAAGACTGCGACCACAGTTCATTTGAGGATAGCTTTCAGAAGCAACATCTGCTCTGGTGCTTCATGCTCTACTGGCTTAACATTAACTGATGATTTTAAAATCTTCTGTTTCACTAAGCAGGGTGTTTGCTTGAATGGAAAGCAGTTTCACAGCACAGTTAAACTGCTCTGATAAAGGACAGCCAAGCTGAGGGTCCACTTCAGTGGAGAACATTGCAAGAAAGACCTTAAAGGGATAGTTGACCCGAAAAAGAAACATCTGTCATCATTTATTCGAGTTATTCCAAAACATTATGACTTTCATGGAACTTGTCATTTTTTTCCAATGCAATTACAAGGAGCAAGGATAAAAAAAAAATGCACTGTAAAAAAATATATTTTTTTTTAAGTTATAAATAAAACAGGAGAATCAGATTACTGTAGTACAGTTTACAAGAAAATATTATTTAAGTCTTTTTAGTTCAAAATTCCATGTTTAATTCAATGGGTTACCATTTCTTTGTAATTATTTGTGAAATTTACTAGCTATTTCTGAGTGAAAATTTGTTTCTACAAACAATTTTTTTTTTCCGTTTGGAAAAACACCATTAAAGTATGAAAAGCAGTCCATTTGACTTATTCATGGGCCCTATGAAATTTGTTTTATTTTTTCCTTAATTCAGTTTTATTTTCAGTTTTGTTTTTAATAATTAAGTTTTAATGATTTAATAAATTTTAATAATCAAAAAGGATTTCTAATCAATTAAATTCATAAAACTGTATTATATTTATAAAGTATGTTCAAGATATAGTACTACATTTCTGTCACAATTTCTTCAAATTACACTGAACTTTTATTTTGTTGGGTTGTCGTGAAGAGCTTTTAGTTTCTGTGTGTATCTGATGACAGTTTTATCAAATAAAACTGCTCAGATCTGATTTTTTTTTTTTGTATAGCTGTTCACATTTTTGTTTTAAATGTGACCAATATCAGATTTACAGTGTGAACAGATCATGGTTTTTAACTGAACCGTATGCGCAAAAGAACAATATGAACAGGGTTGCCAGGTTTTCACAACAAATTTCACCCAATTGCTTTTCAAAACTAGTCCAAATCTGCCCCAAATCTGGTACATATCACGTTGGTGGGGTCGCTTCAACTCACATAGTTGAAAAACAACCAGCAGCAATACTGAAAAAGTAGCCCAATTCCACGGGAAACCAGTGGACATGGCAACGCAGCACGTTGTCATATATGGAAGTAAACACAGAGGACATAAAGTAAGTGATTATGTGTTTATAGTTTGATCTGCTGCAATAGCCAGCAAAATTATGAAAAATAAAGACAAGGATGTGACAGAAGAGAGCAGAGTTTTGAAACTTTATGATATGAGCAACTGTCTTGATAACTTTGGGTATGTAAAATCTTTAAAGTGACTTCCATGAGCGCATAATCGTGACGTAAAAGTCACATTTGCAAAACATCTGACCTGTATCAGATTTAGCAACATGTAGCATGAAAGCACCAAAGATCAGACTCCATGTGGTTTGTGCTGTTCACACTGTCATGAGAAAAAGAGATCACGTGAGCAAACAAATCAGATTTTGGCCTCAGTTGCCTGCAGTGTGAACAAAGCCAAAGTGAAATACTATGAGGTGAACTCTCAGAGCAGCTCTGGAGATGAAGTTCACGTGAAGTGTCCTCATATAGTGAGATGGCAGATGCTGAAAATATGACAAGCTATTATTTGTTATTATTTATCTTCTGAAGCCGTACAAAAGCTTTTGAGAGCAGAACAGACTAATTTAACTCATTGATCTCAGAAAGGCTTGACATTTACATTCAGTGATAGGCTGAATCTGAATGGTTCACTAATGGCTCGTTTCCACTGAGCGGTACGGTTCAGTACAGTACGGTACGCAATTATTTCCGTTTCCACTGTCAGAAGTTGTGAATGGTACCAAAATAGCGAACCGTACCGTACGACTTTTTTGGTACCCTTTCGCTGGGGTACCTAGCAAAGGGTAACAAAAGGGTGGAGCTAAACTCACTGCAGTACGTTGATTGGTTGACTAGAATCGTCACTTTTGCGTGATACAAGAAGATAAAGCTTCTCCTTCACTCGTGCCGCTCTGCTGTCTGTGAGTGTTGGGCTTATTTACATCAGAGTGCTAAAACACAAAAAATATAACGGCTCTATTTTATAATTTTATATTTTCACACAGACAATAGCGTTTCTCAGTATGCGTTCTTGTCTGCTCTTGTGGACTTGTGAAACGACATTGCGCAAAAACCTGCGTAATTTTCTAAATATACTGTTATTGTGTCATGAAATGTAGTTTTAAGAGTTTTTCAAGCAAGAATGTAATTGTTTAAAACTCAAATCTGCGGTTTATTTATAAAGATTTTAAAGCCTATTTGAAAATTTGCTATGCTGATTTCGGAGCTCCAGGCTCCAGAGCGACCGGGCGCTCAGTGCTCATGTGTCCGCTGAGAGCAGCCTTAGCTCAGCTAGTCTTTCCGACATTTGCCGCTGGCTCTGATGTCTCTGTAGTGATTAAACATGAGATACAGTTCGTTTTGGGTAGGCTATATTTGACAGGCATTCGTGGTCTCATGAATCTATGATTTGTTCCTGGTCATATCATTTTGGCTGAGCACAAAGTTATGTTTAACTTTATATATTTATTTTGAACTTTACCGTAGAACAGCACTGACCTGTAGCATACGTTTGACTGAATTGTTTGCTTTTGTCTTTATTTCCTCTTATTTAAGCCTCTTATACTTTTATAATGGCTATTATTGTTCATTAAAACTGACATTTAACAAAAAGACACAGAGCTTATTGTCGCGCTTTACCGTCGATCGCTACTTTCCGGCATACACCACGCCTACCAAGTAAGGGTACTATTGGCGGTGGAAACGCAAGCCCGATCAGGGTTACCCATACCGAATCGTACTGAACTGTACTGTACCATACTGCTCAGTGGAAACGAGCCATAATGGGACTAATGAATCAGAAAGAAAGTCCAACAGGTTTGAACCACCATGAAGCTGAGTAATCTTTGAGTAAACTATTCCTTTAAGGTTTTCCACTGGTTGACTCTCTACTCCAGGCTCAGGAATATTTCTAACTGTGCTGTTTTCTGAATTTTCTCAACCGCAGCATATTCGGAAAGTGCACATTCCTTTCCATAGCATTTTCACTTAAGAAAAGCAGATGGCAGATTTTGCAGTCATCAGGCATGCGGCTGCTCTAGTCATATCATCAATTGCAGAGGCTGTGGCAGGAACAGCTTGCCATTTCCATACAGACAGCAAAGCATGAACGCCCCATAGGCTGTTTCTGTCTGGATGTGCTGAGTCATCGGCCGCTCGCCGCAGTTATCGCCACTGCTCCAGGCTCTTACACAAATGAGATTGGGTATAGATGGGGGAAAAATATAAAAGGATAAAAATCAAAGCTATAGAGAATTCTGTCATCCCAGATTCACTTAATGCTCTGTGAAATCAGTGAGGAAAGTTTAATGACCTCTAGTGGTGATTATGCATTACAACATTTCACGGCTAAACAAGTATTTCAAAATCTAGTTGATGGTGATGTTTGCCGCATGACCACCATATATCAGAACTGCATATTATATAAGTATTCTTTTGAATATGCAAAAGGAAATGAAAGACTATTGAATTAGCCTGCCAACAGGAGTGGGCATATTTGCTATATTTTTAATTCAGGAGCTGGAAAAGGAATTGGATGAATCCCACAGGATGCTGAATTTCAGTTGGATAATCACAGATAATTCAACTGCATTAAAATATCTGAAGGTCAGAAATATGTCATTAAACTAAATTTAAAAACATAGAGAAAAAATGAATTTTTATTATTTGTTCCATCCAGCAATTGTATATGTGTGTGTGTGTGTGTGTGTGTGTGTGTGTGTGTGTGTGTGTGTGTGTGTGTGTGTGTGTGATAACATGCAATTAAAAATTAAAAATAAAATGCATTATTAAAAACAACACTTCCAGCAAGCAGCTTTGAAAATATCATGCACAACCTCATCAGCTATAAGAAGTTTTTCAGCCAAAAAAGAAAATTCAATCATAATTTATCCACCCACATGTAAACTTTTGCTGTTATATTTCTTGAAACACAACAGAAGAGATTTAAAGGAATTTTTCCTACAATGAAAGTTAATAACAATGTCTGTCAAGCTCAACAATGTCTGTTAATAACAATGTCTGTCAAACAAAACAATGTAATGAGTAAATAATGACAGAATTTTCCTATAAAACGGAAAATGTCCAAAATTTTATCAGATGCTGTAAATTGATATGGTAAAATGTAATGTTTACAGTGTGCCTCTAAAGTATATAATGCTGTCTGCTATCAAGTCAGCATGACTCTAATTGGCAGCTCAACAGCTTCTTTAGGTGAACAGATGACAGGCTGGCATTACGTTTGATTTACAATCCTGCAATTAACAATCACTGTCTTGTCCTCCATGCTGTTTTGTTGAAAATGAAAATGATTAGCTGTGCAGTGGAAACTGATCTTGGGTTTTCATAATGGAAATGCATTTGATATATGATGGTTTTGTCAAAGGATGCAGCAGACAAGTGTAATTACATGAGAACCAATTATTAACAGCATGATGACACAGAGAATGAATCTAGAAATGAACACCAGTTGTGACATGATGAATACCCTTTTATACACATTCATATTAATTAATGGCAACAAAACATACATTCTTATACTTTGGAAAGAGAATCTCTTTATGTATCTAAATTTTAGCAACTAACTGACTGTGATATTCTTAACAAGCCACAGAAAACACTCCAAACTATTTCTAATAAATGATTAACTGCAGTCTTATCCAATTATTATTTTGTTTAGATTTCAGAGTACAAAAAGCCTGCAAACAGAAGTGACACAGACACACACTAACATGCAGAAAAACAGCTCTGCCATTTTTCTCTGACTTTCTTACTAGTTGCTTCTTCAGTCGCAGTTTAAAACTAATCTGAAACAGGTCAAAAGGCAATAAAACTGCCAGGGATCAGGGCTAAACAAAATTGAGCCTGTAGCTCCAACAACACAATGAAGGAAAGCAGAGGTGGAGAAATCTACCACCAAAGCAACAACAACAGATAAGTCATTTGCTGTGAGCTCACCGACTACATGAACTGCTCCTGAAAACTGAATATTTCCACCTTCGCACAGATCTGATAGTCCTGAAAAGCTGATGGCATGAGAATTCATAATATGGAAATTCTCAGGAAACTGTCATTTGTTTCCCTACGAATTATTACTCGCATATTAGCAGTATCTGTCAACTGACATTCAAAGGAAATATTATAATAAGACCAGGAGTGACAGTAAAGACATTTACAATATAATAAAAGATTCCTATTTCGAATAAATGCTCAATATTGATTACAGTAAATGTTTCGAGAGAATTAGAATGATTTCTGAAAGACCATGTGACACTGAAGTAATGATGCAGAAAATTCAGCTTTGCATCACAGGAGTAAATTACACTTTAAAATATATTCAAATACAAGTTATTTAAATAACACTTCATAGTTTCCCATTTGTTTGTTTTTAACTGTATTTCTGATTAAATAAATGCAGTCATGGTAAGCATTAGAAATGTCTTTCAAAAAAATGTACCCGCCCACAAAAAAAATAGATTTGGCTTATACTGAGATTGAAATATAATTAAATATCACATATTATATTTCTGACAGAAATGTATTTTGCATGGTCTACATCCCTGTGCTATCTGTTCAATCCTGTTTTGCAGAGACATTCACCTAATACTAGTTAAAGAATTGTTAGCCATGTTTGCATTGATCCACAACCCTGTAACTTTCAACCCAGAAGCATTTTAGTCATAACAGCACTGACAAAAATAGGCACATCATCCAGTCTATGATGATTACACCTCCAGTCTGAAATGGGAAAGAAATATAATTTCTATAAATTTCAGTAGTATACTTTAGAAAAAAAAAAATCAGGAGCAAACAGCATCATTTACTTAGAATGACCCAATAACACTGTGATGTGGCCCCTTATCTTTCTTGTTTACAGTGAATATGCATGCTTTATATATTTAGTTGCAGTTTTATGATTGGCTGTTTGGCTATTTGTGTTAAAGGAATAGTTCACAAATGAAAATTTGCTGAAAATGTACTCACGCTCAGGCTATCCAAGATGTAGATGAGTTTGGAGAAATTTGGCATTACATTACATCATTACATTTAGCATTGGATCTTCTGCAGTGAATGGGTGCCGAAAAGTCTAGTTAGTTTATCAGTCCAAAAAGCTGATAAAAACATCACAATAATCCACAAGTAATCCACACCTCTCCAGTCCATCAATTAACATCCTGTGAAAAGAAAAGCTGTGTGTGTGTTTGTAAGAAACAAATACATCATTAAGATGTTTTACATTCAAACAGTCCTTTATCCGTAATATTGCTTTCTCCAATGAAAAAATTGTTTGGTCTGAATCAGGAGAGAAATATACACTGATTTACGAGCAAAAACAGTCCAAAACAATTCTAAACAAATATGTCGTTGGATTTTAAAGTACAACAGGGGATGGACTTTTCAACTTTTCAAGCGTTATTATGGATTATAGAGTCGGTTTAAAATTAAATTTCGGTTTAAAATTAAAATGCCTTAATGATGGATTTGTTTGTTTTCATTTCACAAGATGTTAATTGATGGACTGGAGTGGTGTGGATTACTTGTGTATTATTGTGATTTTTTTTATCAGCCAATGGACTCTCATTCTGACGGCACCCATTCACTGCAGAGGATCCATTGGTGAGCAAGTGATGCTCAGTTTCTCCAAATCTGTTCTGATGAAGAAACAAAATCATCTACATCTTTGATGACCTAAGGGAAACTCATCTACATCTTTGATTTTTTTGGTGAACTACTCCTTTAACAAGCAGCTCAGTCTCATAAAGTGGCCCCTGAGTTAATATGGTACAATTGTGTTCGCTACAGAAGCAGGTTAAAGCAGGGATAATTGCTGCCATTCCTCCTACTATATGTGTCAAACATATTTTGATAATGAGCAGTTGATGAGGGAACATAAGAAACTGCAGAAGGAAAGCGTGCCTACACACATAATAAAATAAGAGGACAAAAGAGAAGATAAGGGTAGCTCTCGTTCACTCATTTAGCTCATTTGTGCAACAAAAGGCTTTGATGGAAGGAGGTTTGCTTTGATCTGTTATCATTACATGTGAGCCTCAGACAAGACATACCGCTGTGATCCCCCGCGTGCATGGGAGAAAAAGCGTCTATTCATTGCTAACGTGTGCTCCTGTGTGTTTGTGAAAAATCTGCACATGTCAGCATTTTAACCACAGTGGTACTCATTTTCTCTCATGGGTCCTCAACAGCTAACAGGTTTCCTACAAGAGAATAAGTAACGAATAAAAATAATTTTTTCAAAGAAATTTGTGAATAGTATGGAAGCCTGTTTCCACCATGAATAAAAAATAAATAAGGTAATTGCGACTTTTTATCTCACAATTCTGACTTTTTTTCTAGCAATAGCGAGTTTACATCTCACAATTCTAACTTTATTTTTGGTTCCTTGCCGCTGTCGCCTCTGGCTTGTTCAGTTGGGGACACTTAATTTCTAGCGATTATCGTCGATTTGATTGCACAGATACTATTTAAACTAAACTGAGCTAGACAATGACATCTCTGAATTCAATAACGAAATGCCTTTAACGGAAAATTGAGTGTTTAATCTTATCATTATACATTACTGACACTCTGTCCTCCAATTTGATACTGTTAGGTGCTTTGACACAATCTGTATTGTTAAAAGCGCTATATAAATGACTTGACTTTATATCTCACAATTCTGAGAATATAATCTTGTAATTGTTAGTTACAAAGTCCAATTCTGAGGAAAAAGGACTATTTTGTTACAATTATAAGTTCATACTGTATATCACAATTTTGATTTTTTTTCTTGCAATTATGAGTTTACATCTTACAATTCTGACTTTTTTCTCAGAAATGCATGATATAAACTTGCAACTACAAGTTATAAAGATAGAAATTGCGTTATATAATCTCGCAATTCTGACTTTTTTTCTCGCAATTACGAGTTTATATCTAGCTAGCACTTCTGACAATATACTCTCGTAATTGCAAGTTAAAGTCCAATTCTGAAGAAAAAAGACTATTTTCTTACAATTGTGAGGTTAGACTGTTCACAATTCACAATTCAAAATTTTTTCTTGCAGTTGCGAATTTACATCTCACAATTCTGACTTTTTTCTCGCAATTGTGAATTTACTTTAAGACTTTTTTCTTGCAATTACCCGTTTAATTTTTCTCAGAGTTTTGAGATATAATCTCATAATTGCGAGTTTATATATAAATCCAATTCTGAGGAAAAAATGCTATTTTCATACAAATTGTGAATTTATATATCACAATTCTGTCTTTATAACTTGAAATTACAAGTTTATATCTCGCAATTCTAAGAAAAAAAAATCTGAATTGCCAGTTTATATCTTGAAGTTGCAAGAAAAAAAGTCAGAATTGTGAGATAAAAAGTCGTAATTACCTGTTTTATTTTCATTCAGTGGTGGAAACAAGCTTCCATTGTGCAAAGCCCAAGCAAAATGAGTAAATGTCTGATTCATCCCCTCGATGCTAGCGTTAGTTCAGTCCTATATATTGTGCAAATCACTGCTGAAGTTTACACTTGTCTTTAGTGAAGTAAATAACTGTCTGGATGAATTATTCTGGCTCAGGTATTGTCGTGAGACTCTGAGCTGTACTGAAGTGCTTGTCACACTGTGACAGATGAAATGCTCATGCTCAGTGCCACCAGGGCCCCAAAGTAAACAGTCTGTGCTCGAATTTAAATTTCCACTCAGACGTTTGACACTTCACGCTTTCATGACCTTGTTTGGTTTAATAATGTCTTGCTTATTTATGTACTTGTGTTTTGAAACGGTTATCACTGCAGGACTTCGGCATTCGCTCACGAGGGAGCTGTCACAATCAAAACACAAGTGCTCACACAAGAGCGCTCAAATGTGAAATTATTCAGGTACAAATATATGAAAGAAAGGTACAGCGATTAAAGGGATCAATCATTCAACTGTCTGGTTAATTTGAACAACAAAACAACATTAACTTTTAAGTGGTCATATCAAAATTTCTTTAAATTAATTCATTCATATTTATTACTCCCCCTGAGCATTTATTTATTTATTTACAGTATACCCAGCATTCAAAAGTTTGGGTCAGTGATATTTTATGTTTTTAAAAGTATTCTTTTATTCTGCATTTATTTGATCAAAAATAAAGTAAAATCAGTAGTACTGTGAAATATTATTACAATTTAAAAGAACTGTTTTTAATTTGAACATATTTTAAAATATAATTTATTGCTGTGATGCAAAGCTACATTTTCAGCATCATTACTCCAGTCTTCAGTGTCACATGATCCTTCAGAAATCATTCTAATATGCAAATTTGCTGCATTATGATGATTTACAGTATATAATGATTTCATCATATAATTCTTCATATAATAATAATAATTATTATTATTATTATTTTTTTTTCAAATTTGAGAGTGGAAGACATTTAAGTTTCAAAGTACATAGACAAAGGAAATTATATGATCTCTTTAACAAGCCGATGAGTGAACTTTGCATCCTTAAAGGGGTCAAAATTCACTTTACAAGTTGTTTGAAAATAAATGTGTGTACACATCCATCCTATAATGATAAAAGTCCACCCAGTGGTTTTTGTAAAATCCCTATTTTAAAATCCCCTTTCTCAAATCAGGCTGCTCTGAGATTCCTGTCAGAATGAAGCAGTTCTGCACAGGCCGCTCCCACGATAGTTGATTGACAAGGCCGTCTTACCTTAGACCCGCCCCCCTGAGTGAGCTGAGAGCTGTCCACCATTGTGTCGACTCCGGTGCAGCAGGGGAAGACAAGAACATCTCCGATTAAGCGATTGAGGTGTTTTGTTGTTGGATGTAATAATGAACATAGCAGTCGTCAGTTATTCCTGACATCTGAGCTGCTGAAGTTACTTTATTTTTGAAGGGAATGCGCCGATCCCCGATCGTCACTCCACAGACGAGAGGGGCGGGGTCAGCAGAGCTCATTAGCATTTAAAGCGACATGGACTAGAAGCTTACTGAAAACAGAGCTGATTTTGAGCTGATTACCATTGAGAAATTTTAACCAAAGTATGTTATAGACTTTTCATTAAGACCCTAAAGAATCATATGAAGAGCTCTTTTCCAAAACGCAATAAACGCCAAATTAAAAAAAAAATGAGTTTGTCATGCCATTTTGCTGTGTACTGAACCTATTCACTGCTCCATCAATGTTTCATGCCAAATCGCTATATTTCCTTGTTTAAAATGTATTGCAAGATGCAGTTCCTTTCCAAACCGCTATAAGCGCCAAACCTGTTTTTAGCCTAAATCCGATATGTCCTCTCAACCAATCAGAATTCGTTCGATGCAATCCAACATGGCGATGCTTTGAAGCGTTTGTTTGTGTTCAGTCTTAAAAATGAGGGCTTTAAACTCCAATAACACTTTTGATGGCCTGGATGAGCCAGTGAGACCTACACCTGGGGGTAGAAAACGCCGACTGGACAAAGAAAATCACAAAAACAACAAAAAAAGAAGGTTCGTCACTCAGGTGGCGCGTTAATACCGTTAATACCCACTGTGGGATGTCAACACAAGGCTGGTGCGACCGGTTTCTGTCTGGCCGAGAAGCTGTCACCGGACGACCTTTTTTAAAAAGACATAAACCAACATTTTTATGAAAAAAAGGATGGATTTGTAGCGTTTTGAAAAAAACCCAAAAAACTTTGAATTTATAATCGACAATATTGGTGTTTCATTTAACAATCATTGTTTAACATGTTCAGACTGAGCCAACAGACCATTTTAACAGGACAAATTGAATATTAACAAAATGTATGGGTCTAGGTAAAAAAAATGTCATTTTCATGAAAACTATTAAAATGGATTTATAGCGTTTTGGAAAAGAGCTCTTCATATCAACTTGTGGAAAATGTTTAATGTTTTTTTTAGACAGAAACACTACACTGATCCACATGCACAACATACAACTGCGGCAAACTACAAAACATGTATTCTCACACAATCAGGTTCTCTCTGTCTCCTCCCTCACACTCTCCGTCTGTCTCCTGTCCACCTACACACATAGAAAACCATGTCTTTTTGTCTCTCTGATAAAGAGGTCTGCAAAGGAAGTGATTTCTCATGGCTGATGCCAACTGGTTGGCACTGGATTCCCGATTGACACTCAACTATAAAAGCTGCACAAAGATGCTGACACTCTCACTGCTGCCCAATTTGATCTGTGATACTATTAGAAAAACAAGCCTGAGCCAAAGCCTCACTCAGAGATTCCTGCTCCATCTGGCACTGACGCGAGGAACTAGACGGCAAATCATAACCTTCATATGAACACAATGAGCAGTACCTATGTACTGTGTGCTTTATTTGATAATATATCATAGAGATTCACTGATATTATTGATTCACTAAAATAATTTTGGCCAAACCCTGACTCAATAATGTTTTTATGCAATGGCCAAAAACCAATATATAGCCTATATTAAAATTTGATATTAAAAAAAATTTTTATCAATTGATTTAAACGCTACAAATGCTAAAGTTCATTTTGAAATTTGTTAAAGATTATATTTAACAGTGTTATTAAATTATTAGCCTTTTTAAAGATTTTAAGTGAGTGTTTAAATAATCCATATATAAAAACGGGAAAAATGAGCATGAACAATTGTATATCCACTATTAGAGAACATATATCAATAATCCAATTATAGCAATTAAATATCTAATATCGTCCAATAAACAATATGATACAGATATATTGTTCATACCTAATATGATAAGGAAGTGATCATATAAAATATTTAAATAAATTTAAAATAAATACTTTTCTTTGTCAAGTGGGAAGAATATCTAAAAAGCAGATGCAAACAGATTCAGAGTAAAAAAAAAAGATTTTGAAATTGTTGGTTGTTAAAAAAAACATAAATTTACTTTTGGAGCAAATATATTACATATGATTACTCATTATAATAAATTATAATTTTATTTTTATTTCCACATTCACAAATATTTTTTCGTGATACAGTTTGCTGTCATTTTAATTAAAAAAATTAGAAAACACTATTTGTCAATTTACTCGTGGAACAAAACAACGTAATATAAGTTTGTTTTTTTTAAATTCCATTTTTAGTGAAAGTATTGTTTTTCTTACCACATGCAACATTGCATAATAAAGATTTATTTTTAAATGCTTATTTAATAAATTAATGTTTTATTTTTCATACCCCATTTGCAAATACCAGTTTCTTGTTTTAAGAATAAATCTTCTTTGTAATTTAAATATTAAAAACTAGAAAACACTACTTGCTGATGGGAGGATACATAAATTGAATTCAAGATAACTTTTTGTGAAAACTAGCATAATCTTGCTTCTCAGGTAAATTTATCTTGTTTTAAAGACATTTGAATATTTTTACTTTAAAATGAGACAAATACTGATTAATAAAGTGATTTTTTTTTACTGTGGCAGAAAGGCATTTTTTTAGTTAAAAACAGGCCACTACTTTAAACAAAACTAGCCAGCTGTGTGTGTAAAAGAAAGTGAGAGAGACCCATAGGCTCAGAGACTAGCTAGTACACACATATCAGTTTCACTGCAGCCTGTACAGTGTGCCTCACTGCTGATCCCAGACCAGAGCGTAGTCTATTCTTGGAAGACGCTGGAAACCCCAGGGGATGCAAGACTGGAAATGGAGTAAAAGGAGAATTTAACAAAGGCAGCGACAGTGTGTGTGTGTGTGTGTGTGTGTGAGAGAGAGAGAGAGAGAGAGAGAGAGAGAGACAGAAAGAGAGTGAACCTGTGCAGTGTGTTCATGCATAAATCTGCTCCTGACTTTGCATAAGGACTCTGAAACTAGAAAGCATTTAAGAGCTCTAGCACCAAACCCCAAAGGCTCTTGGACCAGATTCAACACACCTCTGGCATCAAGCACTATGTGCTGCACTCTCTGCATATCTCTCTGCATCGGCTCTTAAGTTGATTGGTGACCACATCACAGTGTGTCTCAAAGTTTATAATATATGATCCGTCCTGAAGTGTTTAAAGGTACGGTGAGCCACTGGGCCAGCATTATTTTATTGCCACATGTGATAGAGGCACAATCATTCAAACTGGTCTGATGATATTTGTGTCCGGTCATTGAAATAAAATAGATCATAAATTCCCAGCTCTGTTTTCGCATAATGAAAAGGCTCCTTTTCCCTTGACATTTTGTGAATGATTATGACTATAGCTGAATCAAAGTGAGATCTCTGTACTATGTGAATTATTCTTGCTAGACAGCAATGTTTGTGCAATATGGTGTAGCTCCACAAACTTACTGTACATAAACAACGTTTTTTTTTTTTTTCCTGTTTATATACCACTGTTCAAAAGTTGGGCTAACATGTTTGTTAATTTTAAAGAAATTAATACTTTCATTCAATAAGAAGTTTATTCAAATTATCAAATAATTCTGAAAAAATTTCACCATTTCCATATAAATATTAAGCAGTTTCTTGAACAGCAAATCAGCATATTAGAATGATTTCTGAAGGATCATGTGGCACTAAAGACTGGAGTAATGATACTGAAAATTCAGCTAAATTACATTTGAAATATATATTAACATAGAAAACAGTATTTTAAATTGTAATAATATATCACATCATTACAGCTTTTTCTTAGAATTGCAAACTCAGAATTTTGAGATATATACATAGAATTGTAAGAAAGAATTGAGAATTGTAAGAATTCAGAGTTTTCAATTCTGAGAAAAAACTTGAAGCTCTGAATTGTGAAGTATAAAAAAAAAAAAAAAAAAAACTTGCTCCCACCAGTAATTAAAAAATAGAAAAGTTATTGCAATTTTGATGGCAATTATGACTTTTTTCTCTCAGTTGTGAGCTAAACAGTCATAATAACCTTTTTTATTTATTTATTTTTAGCCCAAGTCTTCAAATATATCTCGTAAGAAATGCTGAGAGAAGCATCTGAGACAAAGTTTGATACTTAAAGGAAACACAACTGAGAACTGATTGACATAAATGTGCTTTTCACACTTGCACAATAACATTTTCTGCTGGATAAAGCTGGAAAAAAATGTTAAGTATTACACACTGATGTGGTTGCATACTGAAAAGGAAAACCGTGTGCTGGTGCCAGTGATGGGTATCATCAGCCTGATTTTCATTAAAAACAAACTCCATGCTCTGAATTCTCAAGGAGCGAAAGGGCATGACATAAAAAACACATTAAGAATAAACCCACAGGAGCTGATGGCTGCGATCCCCAGGGCAGTGGGAGGACACACAACTGGTATTAAGACAGAGACTTTTGCATAAATCTGGATGGTAATCTCTCACTCAGATGATGAGATTGCCGCTCTCGCTTGCACTAATCTTCCTGAAGGAATCCGAAGATTACAAGCATCTCAAGAATACCTTGCTGGAAGCGACTGATGCCTCTCTGATTAGTGTCTGACGGCAACAGGGGCTTAAACTCAAGTTTGATATGTAGAATGGGATTTATCTACACAAATGGATGGAAGGGGGTGGCGAGAGAGAGAGATGGTGGCATACATTCACTTAAAATAAACAGGCCAACCCTGTATTTGTGCTTCTTATAACTTAAAGGGGTAGTTCACCCAAAAATTACAATTCTGTCATAATAAACTCACCATCATGTTGTTCAAAATCTGACCTCCTTTGTTATGTGTAATACAAAAGAAGGTATTTTAAGAATGTTTAAACAGACTTTACCCAATGAAAGTCAATGGGGTCCAAAACAACAATGAACATCACTGACTTTCATTATATGGCCATCTTCTTTTGTGTTCCACAAGAAATAAATTCTATACTAGAGCTATATTATCTGCCAGTGTTTGCAGCGTCTCAGAGCGGATCTTTGAATTTGGGTCACTTTAACATGCATCAAAATAAGCGTTTGATGGTTCTGCATTTGCAAATGAAAAAATTAAGACCATAAATTAAGCCATAAATATTAGTTTTGTGATTTTACAATTGTAAGGTAAAATAAAATTAATATTATATATTTTTTAATTTTACTGTTTACATTTTAAATTATGTTTTACAGTGTAAATTTTAAATGATTATTTATAATAATTATTATTACTATTGTTATTATTATTAATGTTATTATCACTTATTTTATAGCCATATTGATCGTATTGATATTCACAACTGATAATCACAAAAAAAAAATCCAAATTGTGCAGCAACAAACAAGCATTGCGAACATGGAATTTTTTTAAAATCGCATTTTAAATCACACTTTTTATCAGAAAAATGTAAATGCATATATATTGGAAGTCAATGGGAAACTGTTTGGTTACCAATATTTTTCAAAGTATCTTTTGTGTTCCACAGAAGAAAGAAATGCATAATTTTTGGGGTGGACTATCATTTTAAGTTCCCTTTCTTTGTTGCGTTCTGGTCAAAGCTCTCACTGTGGTTTTCCCACTTCTTCCTTATGAATATTCAGGGAGTCGTAAATAAATAATAAATAAATAACACAAATTGACAATGCAGCAAGCCTTCTAAATACCCTAGAAGCAGCTAGATTAATGAGAGACACACCGACAGAACACGCTTCTATTGTGAGAATGCCAAGCAGTCTATATAAAGGATTGTTATTCTATCGCTGCACATAGGACATGCTGCACTCCTTCATGCATTGCTAATGTAATGCCTGTAGTGCTCCATTTCCAAACATGCCTGATGCCTTATGCTGCCTTATGCATACATACACAAGTGCTTATCTCACACACACACACACACACACTCATCATAGGTCATCTCTTCTCCAGTGCACACATGAACACGTTTTCCACAGTCCTGCATCTTTACTTACAACACAATATTTCAAATGCCAAAGCAATAATACATGATTATAGGGGACGTGCACTGCAGAAGCACTTGTCTTCACAAAGTACCCAATAAAAGCTATTAATGTGTCTTAAGTTGGATCTCAGAGCTATCTCTCTTGGTCTATCACATCTCGTTTTGCCTTTATCTGCTTGAATGCAGGAGTGCCTGCTTGACGAGGCATCGCGAACGAACGGAGGATTTAGAAGATGAGAGATTCTGCGTGTGTATATGCAGGGAGGGGATTAATATCCTGAATCGTGGCAGCAGATGGGATTTTTTTTTCACTATTGTCTGCCATAGACCTCTCAACGTAACACGATCGTGTAAATGAAACCACATCCATTGTTGCATGCGGAAAAGTGAGAAGCTGCGGTGCAATACATACAGTGCTCCACTGCGTTCTGCACCTTGCGTTGCAACATTTATTCATGCACTTTTCGTTACACTTTAAAGTTTCCAAAAAAAAAAATCCTTTCTGTACTATAAAGAACCTAATAAGGATTCATGGATGTTAAAGGTTCTTCATGGAACCTCAGATGGCAATAAAAAAACTTTTTATTGAAGCAGCAGCAGTGTAGCAGCAGTTTTTCCATCACACTTTTACTATTTTGTCAAACTAATGAACAATGAGATATTCAAAACCTAACAAAAAGCTGTTTTTCTGTTGTCTTAGCAATTTCAACACATCTTAACAGGGTGTGACAATGCAGTAGTTTGGCTATTCTTGCCCATAATAACATTATAATGATAGATTGTACAAGCCCTGTGCAGTGGATCAACACCTCTGACTCAGTCGGCTGAGAGTATCGATTTATGTTCTGTGTTAAAGAGGAGGATCATAAACATGCTTGAAGAAGCTCTGCAAGGCCGGCTGAGATGGGGAGGGTAATGAGAAGGAATATTCATGTGGCTGCAAACACATGTTACAAGAGGTGTGTGTTTTATAGCACGAATAGGCCTGGTAAGATAAAAGTTTACTGGCCCTCGCCATCAAAATGAATCTGTCTCACTGTGATCAATGAACAAGTCTTAAACAGACAGTTCACCCAAATTCATCAAACCTGTTTGACTTTCTTGCTTCTGTGGAACACAAAAGAAGATATTTCAAAGAACGTTAGGGTCTAAATGATATTGGACCACTGACTTGCATCGTGTCTCAAAATATCTTCTTTAATAAAGCATATGGCAACAGAATTTTCAGTTTTGGGTGGACTGTTTCTTTAAATCGTATTGGAGTAAAATCATACAGTAGACATTCCATTCCTTTTTAGCTTAGTTTGACATAAGCAGTTGTGCAACATATTTACAGCTGTCTAAAGATGTCTCACACTCAGTCAAACACATATTTAAAACTGCATGACTCAGAATGGCCCTCAGCAGGGAGCTGATATTCACAGATGTGGATCATTTTTAGACACACACAGTGAAGAATCCAAACTCATGACACTAGCAAAAATATTGCAAAGCACTGGCAGAAAATAAAGATATATCATTTGTTGCCAGCACATATAGCTTTCAAGCTATGCTGATGCATATATAATAAATGGTAACAACTTACATTTTTCAGAGGTTTTACAGATCAGCTACAGCATCTCATAAAACTTCATATGTCTGGATGCCTTTCTATGCAACGTGTTGTAACACAGGGAGAGTTGCAACACTATCAGTTTAACCAAGCAGAAATAAGCTCCAAAAGTGGGTTTTTGCAGTGAACCATTCTGGGTTCCCCAAAGAACCTTTCAATGAACATTCTTAAAAGAAGCATTATTGTTCTTAATGTGAATAACATTTGATTACTCTAAAGAATCTTTTTCCTCTATAAAGAGCCTTTTGTCCAGTGGATAGGTTCCATGAATGTTAAAGGTTCTTCATGGAACCAAAGATGCCAATAAAGAAGCTTTAGAGTGTATGAGGTGAAATCACCATCATGTATGGCCACCACTCTTCTGAAGTGAAAGAAGATCTCGGTACATCAACTGTATAATGATCATTTTAAACTAGTAAATTCCAACCTACCACAATACAGTAAATCCAGTTTTACCTCAACACTGTCTAGGAATTTAAGAAGTAGGTTTTAAAACTACTTTAACAAACAAGTGAATGTTTTATCAAAGTTTGAAACGCATGAAGCAAAAAGGAGTTACAGATGTTGAAACCAGTGTTGCACCTCACACGTTCTCCCCTACGTGAGCTTTTGATGTTTTACATTATATAATGGTTTTACATGTATTATTTAGTATTTCAAGCCTCACCAAATGAACTTTGGATCACTTTCATTAGGAGCCACACACACTTACCGCCTGTTCAACGGCGCGTCTTTCTTTTGCTTTTTATTCATCACAGCAGGGACGCAGTTCGTGAGCTCGGTCCAGTCCGCGTGCAAACCGCAACTCCATCCCGTGGAGAAGCGCGAGAAGAGCCACGACTCCGCTTTACCGGGCCGGTGACACGTGCATTTCTTCTGTCCGGAGCGGCAGTCGCACGGTCGCTCCAGGTGGATGTTGCGCACCAGGTGCCTCCCGAACGTTGTTCCCCCGGTCTTCTGGATGTGGAGGAACACAATCACGTCGTTCCCCTTGATTTCGAAATCCACGTGGCGATAGAGGTCCTCGCGCGTGAAGTTGAATTTAGACGGGAATCTGAACGGAGCGTCCTCGTCCGGATCCGGAGACTCTCTCTTGACGTCCGCTGGATATTTGGAGAACGGAAAACTCTCTCCGTTACCAAACCGGCAAGACGTGCTCCCCGCTGGACAGATGTACTGATAACCGATCATGACAAATAAAACGGTCAAAACAGGAACTAAAAGGAGTTTGTTGGATTTATCATCCATCGCAAAGACAACGAACCGGATGATCACGCCATTGGTGATGCTGTAGCCGCTGATAGAGTCCTCCAGGTGCTGTCCACGGATGATGCTCGCAGACGAACGCGCCTTCAGTTAGATCATAGTTACATAAAGCTCAGTTGGACCGTCAAATCGTGGACAGAAAGGAAAAGCAAGCCTTGCGTTTCCACATTGTACTAAACTTGGAAATGACGCTTTACAACCGGCTTCATAAACTGTCAGATAAAACGTAGCACGTTTCTGGACATCCATTTGCAGTGCAGATCGTCTCAGTGTTTAATGTCAATTTTAGTTTCCCTCATCCGATAGATTGTAACGTGAGATCCGGACCCATTGTAAACGACATCCAGAGATCCGCTCCGTCGCGCCAGGCTTCAGCGCTGATTGCTCCGCTTTGTGATGCAGGTTTCCGAGATGAGCTTCAAGAAGTTGAGTTCCTGTTACAACTTGCTCATCGTGTGAGGAGAGAGAGAGAGAGAGAGAGAGAGAGAGAGAGAGAGAGAGAGAGAGAGAGAGAGAGAGAGAGAGAGAGAGAGAGAGAGAGATGGATGCCTCTAGCAGTCATTGGGTGCGATGAGAGCTTGTTATTAAGATGGGTCTGTCTTGCTGGGGAAATGGTGATCCTTAGGACTTCTTATAGGCTATCAAAGAAACACTGACATAATCTTCACATACTTGTCAGTTAGTTGAAAATTACGGTGGCCGAGAGAGCTCAACGCGCTGCAACTTCTGAAAACACATGCAAATAGAAAAAGCACCAGCAAATCAAGAAAACAACTTCATCAGTTTGACAACACATGCACGCGCTACAAATGCTAACACAAAGATTTTTATTTGCAGTGCGTTTCTTTATGAAGTTGTTTTCTTAATTTGCAGGTGAGAATAATTATCCAATACAAAATTATTAGCCCTAAACTGTATAAATATCCAATACAGAGTTGGTAGTACAATAGAAAACATGGACAGTAAAATTTGGTGCATTAATGTATTCTGACAATGAATTGTGCAAACCAGTTGCAAACTGAGTAAGATATTTTAAATCAGAGAAGTGGGAAGCTGCAATAGAATATATGGAAAAGTTTCATTTTAATGATATTTTAGGTAGAACTACCTACATTTAATATATATATATATATATATATATATATATATATATTTTTTTTTTTTTTTTTTTTTTTTTTTTTACTTTTATTTTACCAGGAAATAATCCCATTGATATTCAGAATCTCTTTTTCAAGAGAGTCCTGGCCAAGGCAGCAGAATGATAGTTCCATATTAAAATATGTATATGTATATATATATATATATATATATATATATATACAGTGAAAACAACAACAACAACATTTAACAGAAAAAGACAATTGGCGATTCAACATCATCTCAACATAATTACCAGCATCGCTCAGTAACAGCACATGTGCATTTAGTATTCAGATAGTCCTTTATCCTAATTTTAAACTGTGTCATTGTTGGTAAATAGTCCAATTTTAGCTGATTCTGCAATTTATACTAAGATAAAGTTGCAATAACTTTAAAAGCACTTTCACCAAAGACGGTTCTCGTTCGTGGAATGTCATACATGATTTGTCCCTGTGATCGAAGGCTACATTTCCTGGTTGTGACTTTAAGAGTCAGAAGAGAACATAGATAAGGAGGCAGTTTGTACAGTATGGCCTTAAAAAGAAAAAATATACCAGCCTACGATTGTGCAACGATAGCCAACCAACACTCTCATACAAGCTACAATGATGAGTACGAAAACTAGAATTAGTTACAAATCTTAATGCTGCATGATATACTGAATCCAGCATTTTCAACGAAGATTGATTTGCATGCATGTATAAAATATCACCGTAATTCAGCATTGACAGAAATGTTGCTTGTATAAGTGTTTTTCTCGCACTAAAAGAGAAACAGCCTTTGTATATAGGCTACATATTTTAAGTTGACTTAATGAGTATATATTTTAACCTTAGTATATGTTGGCCAAAAATACTCAATCTATAGTAGCTACAAGCCCTGTCTTGCTTGTTAAAGAGAAAAAAAAAAGAAGTTTTCCACTTTGTGTCCTACTTTACCAGAAAAAAAAGGGGGGGGGGAAAGTCCAGAGTATGGTCAGAAGAGTGGTTTTAATGTTTTTCTTTCAAGTATTTGCGAATTCTTACATTTAGCTTTCCATATAATGTCAGGTTATATGGAATTTGGATTTTAATCGAAAGTGCAAGGAAATGTAAAATTTCCATTTCTTTTCTAATTGGTTCTAGTAAACCCATTAGAGTACTCACTGGTCTCTCTTACCCCAAATAACCTCTCAATCAGAGCTGTGGTTCAGAGGGTAGTGCACTGCTCCTGACACATGAAGCACTGTTGAGGCTTGTGGGAATCTGATGTGGAGCCAGCCTGGGTCACGTCCCAGTTCTGTTCAGCCTCTCTCTGTACTCTTCTGTTGCTTCTCAATTGACCTACTAAATAAAGGCAAAAGGCTGATGAACAAAGTAAAAAAACAAAACAAAAAACACTCAAATCAGTATTACAAACAACATTTCTTTTCAATAGGAGTTGAATATCTAAAAGTGAAGAGACCAAGATATGTGCAAATTGCAACTTGGAAACTAATAATACTTGATATCAATAATGCAAGATGCAGCCTCTTTTAATTCACTGTTGTCATAACAAAATATGACTATAATTTGAATACAATACTTAATTATTCCTGAGAGAATGATGGTTTTTCTACTTCAAGATTTTATGTTTAATTCAATGTGTTCTTTGCTGTTTCTTTGTAATTGTATGTGAAAAATTACTAGCAGTTTATGAATGAAAATAGTTTCTACACTAGTTCTACACATGCATTTTTTGTCATTTTATGACATGATAGCAGTGAAGCAAATGTTGCACTTTTGGCATTGATTTATCTATTGATGCAATCATCCATTCATCCACAACATATTTCTTTTTGAAAATGATTAACAATGAAGAGATCTGTATAAAATTTAGATTTTTTTCCAGACATCAACCTGGGAGTATTTCAGCACCACGGACAGCTCTGACCCAGGTTCACCCATGGCATTAAATCTGTGTCATTATATTGTGCTTTTCAAGGCAATCTATAATTGAATCAAGCATTAGATAATCATTTGAAAGTTTTACCTGTCAGAGATAAGACAACAAAACAATAATACAACCATTTGGCTTTTGCTGAACTTGCTGTAATTGACTGTCTGTATTTATCTCCAGGGCTGTTGTGGAGAGCCTGTGGGGGTGGAAAAAACATCTTGTTCCTCAAACCATTTAAATGGAGGTATATAGGATTTTTCCCAAAACAGATCACTAATGCCCTAATAACTTCATAATAACTCCACCTCAAAATCATCCCCACTTCTTTTCATAATAAAATAACCAGCACTGTGCTAAAATGCAATCTCTTTGATAAGGTTGGTCGAACATTTAGAAGGAATGAGAGTCGAAAAGATTCTAGTTGCGATTCCTTCAGTTCTTTTAGTTTGTGAAGAATTGGAGGGTATGCAAATAGTTATATTCCATTATACTTTTATTCATCTTGTGTAATAGACAAGCGCAGATCATTTCTCTCAGGATAATTAGAGACGCATCCAGCTTTGATAAGTTTAAGATTATTAGAGAGTGCATGGCTGTGTCTGTGTAGATTCAAGAAAGTGGCTATCTTTGGAACAGTAAACATCTCATGAACACAGAGCTGGTAATTTATCTTTCTGTTGAGTGCATTTACATACATTAGTCATCAAGCACCACAGGAGCCTTGACAACAAAATGGGGACAATTATTCTTTTTTTTTTCTTCTTTTTTTTTGAAGACACGACACAGCCTGGTGGCAATTAATGGTTAGCTGCCTTAAGTGTCACTGTTGTCTTCTTATGTTACAAAATACAACATTTTCAAATGGTAAATGCAGACCTGATTTAGCATGGATGCTTGAACAGGGTTTCTTCCGATTTTATGAAAGTTAATTTAAGTCTTTTTAAAAGTTCTTTTTTAACCCCTAGTAAAGAAATTCTAATGAATAAATGAAAGGGAACGCCCATATGTTCTCTAAATGTAAATGTTTAGGGAGCACACAATGAATTGTATTAGCAACACTTAAATGTTTGAAAATACAACTTTCGACAGATTTCCATTACTTTTTATTTTATTTTCCAAAACAAAAAGACTTAAGGCTTGAATATCTCTCTTAAACACAACAGTATTATTTTCATATAATTTTTACTATTATAGATTTTCTTATTATTTTGAATTATTTTTATATTTTATGTTTTCACTTTAATTTTAAAGTCTTAGTAATTTTAAATACCTGTATCATTTTTTACAAGTAATTTTCATTTATTAGTTTTAGTTATTTTAGTACTCCACATTCAACTAAATCAAAATGAGAAATGTTGCCATGGCAACTAGCTGAAATAACTTTATATATTTAAAATTTTAACATTTACTTTATCTTGAATAACAATTGTTTTTATGGTTTTAGTTTTAGTTAATAACCCTGCCACTAGAATATGGAAATAACTTCTACTGTACCTTCTGATGTTCCTATATTTTTGTATTGTTTTCCAGTGCAAATATTTTTAAACCAAGACGCATTTACTTAAATCAAAATGATATAAAAAGTTTTGTTTTCAGAGAAATTGATCAAAATAGAGTCAGTGAGTTTATGGTTAAAACAAGAACAAATATCTGCCAATGGGCCCAGAAAAATCAACTTAATTCAAAGGACAAACCAGTTTTCATAATTTACTGAATGATATTTGTTCTTGTTTTAAGCATAAACTCATTTAATTTTGTTAAATCTCTCAGAAATCAAGACTTAATATTTTAATTTTGCATCTCAAGTAAATGTATCTTTCTGGAAAACAAGACAAAAATACTAAGCAAGATTTTTTTTTTTTTTTTTTTTTGCAGTGCATGCTATATTTAATGCCATGATTTTATAAGTTTAAGATTTTTTGCTATGATTTAAGACTTTTTAGGGCTTTAATTTGTGAACGCTTTTAACACCTGCAGAAACCCAGAACCAACTGAAGAAATGAACATGATAAACTGAATACACCTGTGAGACAAGAATAGATGATTTTTCCTTGGAAAATGGTGGAAATTAAACATTTGCATACAGTGTGTTGCTGGAGAATAATACACAGTAGCTGTGAGAATGCACTGAAAAAACAAACTTTGAGGTATAGTAAAATATACTAGATTTACTGTCATAAGTTTTACATTGCAATATTACAATTCATTGAGAACTAGAATTTCTAAGTAAAATTTTAAATAAATACACAATTAATTCATGTATAAAATGAACTGTGTGGGAATAGTAAATTGTATTATACATTTTCTGATATTATTTAACTGTTTTAAAGTCATTGCACACAAACCTAAAAATACTGAGTAAATTTTAATCTAAAATCTTAGCACGTTCACATCCACGTGACTGAATCACATGCCCGCGTTTTGGATCCGAGACAGACGGTTGCGATTGCCACACGTGCGGTTGGGTTTGTCACATGTGGATGCAAAGTTATGTGTAAGGTAAGTTATTGCCTTTTTTGTAGTAATGTATGACAATGTATAGGTCCATGATAATTTTAAAAGTCCGATTGACTTTGTTGTGTAACTCTAGTAACGTTACTTGAGGTTAACCTAGGCCTGCATTTTCCACTGCAGTCCATGAATCGCCAGTCTCATACAGAAGTCAGTTTAAAACCAAAGAAATTTGTGTTAGTCATGGAATTATGTTAAAACACGTTGATTTGAAATTTGCATTAGGAAAAGTTCAGACATTATTTGCCACCCCCCTCATGTAAGCGCGATCAGGTTACACTTACCACGACTTTCAAAACATTACATGAAATAAATCGTGCTGAGCGACACGGAAAAAAAAATGTGTGAAAACGAATCAATAAACTATACATTTCGTGTCTATAGCACGATTTGCCTTGAGATTATTGGACCGATTATTGGATAACCTTTATACCTTCTACAGTTTACGTTAAACTTTTTGGATTACACAAGTGGTTTTTCTCAGATATATTACAAAACTAAGAATAAAAAAAGACAAAAGATTTGGTTAAACAATGTTAAAAACTATTGGTGATATCATTACAAATAGCAATAGTTTAGAACAAATACTTCGAAATTTAGCAGCATCATTTTAATCATAATAAACCATCTAAGATTTAGAATCTACATAACTGGAGATTTAACTTTTTTTGTACTTGATCATAAACTATTGAAATGGGTTGATACATTTGTTCAGTCCATAAAGTGTCTGAAAAGCTCTGATATTGATCTGATATTGCGTGTTTAAATGAACTTATTTCATTGATACTCCTGCTTGTATTTCAGCTTCTGTTTATTAATTAGTTCACATATAATTTTCTACCTTAAATTTAATGTATTTTTATTAATTCTGTTGTTTTAATATAACTAATTGTGTTTGTTAATTTACAGGTTGACTGCATTTAGGAAATCTCCCAGACGCATGGCTTTCAACCCTGGTATTTTATTGGACTATTTGCACAGACATAATGTTTTTCAGATCATTTGTGTACATAATGAGCAGTTTTGCTGTTGAATTTAGTTTCACCATTGTGAACAGTGGTGGGAAGACACTTGCCTGTTAGAACTGTTTTCAGCTTTGTGCCAACTAAGGCATCTGGGCCCGTATTCCTAAAGATTCCTCTCAGAGAGCTCCTAATTTAGCTTAATTTCTAACTAGGAGTCTTAGTTTAGAAGTGATTCAGGACCAATCTGAGAGCAACTCTGAGCGAGAAAAAGGCAAAAACTTTTATCTTATTGAGGAGGCGGGGCTGACCCTGTTGCTAGCGATGACACAGTCTTCTGAAGAATGTGATTGGTTAGTTGTCCAAGAAGGAAATAAAAGAGCGCTTTTAAGAGTAGGGTTTATTATAAGCCTTCACTTTGAAATTGCAGGCGTAATTTTTCCTGTTTTACCATACTCTCTTTCTCTCTCACTCACACACACACACATATATGGATATATATTCTTTATTTTTTTATTTACCATGCTGTCATACTTAACGTATTTTATAGGAAATGAAGAGCGGCATAAGTGCTGTAACAGACCCAAATCATCACTGCTGCATAGTTGCATTTTTCCAGTTGCTAAATATGTCAATGTAGTGATTACTTCCATTTCTGGCGTTATGGCATTTCTGCGCGGTGTCTGAGATGTTAGCATGTCTCTAATAAGATCGGTCACAAACATGATCCCTGCACGATCTAAAGTGTAGTGTCTTATTAACTCACTGCCATGAATTGTGTGCAACACATTTCTTCTCCCTCTTCATGTTTCGTCCATTTTCTCCACTGCTAAAGAAACTCTTAAAAGTCCTCGTCCGTACTCCTAACAATTTTGGACCTTAAAGGAACACTCCACTTTTTTTGGAAATAGGCTCATTCTCCAACTCCCTCAGAGTTAATAAGTTGAGTTTTACCGTTTTTGAATCCATTCAGCCGATCTCCGGGTCTGGCGATAGCACTTTTAGCATAGCTTAGCATAGATCATTGAATCCTATTAGACCAGTAGCATCGCCTTCAAAAATGACCAAAGAGTTTTGATATTTGTCCTATTTAAAACTTGACTGTTCTGTAGTTATATCGTGTACTAAGACCGGCGGAAAATGAAAAGTTGCGATTTTCTAGTCCTATTTAGCTAGGAACTATACTCTCATTCCGGCGTAATAATCAAGGAACTTTGCTGCCGTAACATGGCCGCGGCAGGCGCAGTGATATTACGCAGCGCCCCTAAAGTAGTCCCCAGCTATATTATAACTAGTTACCTAGCTGGGGACTACTTTCAGGCGCTGCGTAATATCACTTCGCCTGCCGCGGCCATGTTATGGCAGCAAAGTTCCTTGATTATTACGCCGGAATGAGAGTATAGTTCCTAGCCAAATAGGACTAGAAAATCGCAACTTTTCATTTTCCGCCGGTCTTAGTACACGATATAACTACAGAAGAGTCAAGTTTTAAATAGAAAAACTATCGAAACTCTTTGGTCATTTTTGAACACGATGCTACTGGTCTAATCAGATTCAATGATCTATGCTAAGCTATGCTAAAAGTGCTATCGCCAGACCCGGAGATCGGCTGAATGGATTCAAAAACGGTAAAACTCAACTTATTAACTCTGAGGGAGTTGGAGAATGAGCCTATTTCCAAAAAAAGTGGAGTGTTCCTTTAAGACATCTTTTAAGGGTTAAGATGTTTTTTGAATTATGGTACTTTTTTCTTTACTAGGATCTTTTCTTTAATTTTAAGAGGAAACGCCCACATTTCTAAGAATTTTGTTACTAGGAGCAACTCTTAACACTAAGATTTTTCATAAATGCGGGCCCTGGGCCCATATTCATGAAAAATCTTAGTGCTAAGAGTGCACCCCATAAACACAATCAAGCAAAGAAAAAGAGCAGTAAACCACCCCTTTAAGAATACGGGCCCTGGTCTTTTTTTTCTTTGTCATGTTTAGAGCACTAGTGCCATGTTAATTGTTGAAACTGCATTGTTTTAGACTATTTTAAATTTAACTGAATTCGTAAAAGCACTACTCAATATCTGTTGGATGCAGAAGCTGTCTCTTTTAAGGAATTAGTTTTGACATTAATTTAGCAACATTGCTTTATATAGAAATATTGACATCTTTAACTGTTAATCAAAATATTTTTTATGCATTAATGTTTTATATTTTATGCGTTTAATGTTGTAATGTTTAGAGCACAAGTCCAGAGTGCTATGTTGAATGTTGAAACTGCACTGTTTCAGAGGATTGCTACTTTTATTGAAATAGAAAAAAAAATTGTATCCATGCATTGTATCCATGATGTTTAAACCTCATCCCATGTTTTTGTATTCCTCTTGGGGTTAAAACACTTTCAGGTCTTGACCAATTTAGTTGTTTTCAGGACTCCAATCCCGAGGGAAACAGTTGTCATTTAAAAAACTTAGGTTTTGCTTTATGTAAATATAAAAAAATACATTTGTGTGACTGAGTCATTGTTCACTGTTGGAACTAAATAAAGGTTGATTGTATCTACGCTGTGTGGTTTATTAAAATGCAGACAAAATTATATTTTTAGTAATATTTAATTACATATATTTAATAAATTAATTGAAATATTAAATAAAACCTACCTTATAACAGTAAATAAAATTTACTTAATATTTTAAGGACAGCTGTGTGTTAGTATTTAAAAAAAAATATATAAACTTTATCTAAATGCTTAGAATAAATATAAATCCTACCTTAAATAGAAATTAGTAATATTTACTTAATATTTTAACAAATGTTAAGTCAATTAATACATAGATTTTACTTGATTCTGGAAAGTGTGTTTTACTTAAAATTAAAGCAGTAAATTTTACTTAAAAAGTGTTAGTGCAAATTGTTACGAGGATTTTATTAAGTAAATTTTACATGTTAGTTTTTTCAGTGTGGATATGCGTGACTCAGAGTACGATTTGATATCATAATAAAGAAAGAGGCATCAACACTGACAACATAAAAGCTCCTGTGCTCACAGTAAGCTCTCCGAAGCAGCACCCTGCAAATGTGTAGGCCTGCGGTTTTGAGAGAAATCCATACAGGACTTTGATTAATGCAGCAGCTATGAGCTTTAGTCCTGCATTCCCCCAGCTGAGAGAAGTAATCAGTGTTCTTGTTCTGCCTGCACAGAGACACAAAGAAAGAGAGACTTCAGAGGGAAGGGGGCGTTAGCAGAGGCCCAGTATACATAATCGTGATGTTTCCCCTGTTTGTTTGATTATGTGGTTTGATAATGCCAACTATTAGGCTTCCCAGGGGGCTCAGAGAAAGTGATTGAAAACGGGAGCTTGCTCAGAGGGGGTTTACTGACTTACTGCAACAGTGGAGCACTTAACACTTCACTGCCTCTGCTGCTACTGAGGTTCATAACCTTGCTGTTTTTTGGAGAGCACTCCTCTAGATTACTTCTATGACGTTACAATAGTCGAGAGGGGTGTTGTGTATTCTCAGAAAGCTCAAATTAAATCATTCATCATAGGTTTAGTCAGACCTCTTTATGGTTTTAAACATTTAAACCTAATAGTTCAGCTCCAAAAAATGACAATTCTTTGAAATATTTACTCGCTCATGTCATTCCAAAATAGAGATGTGCAAAAGTGGAATTCCAAAAAATAAAATGTAAAAATGTAGATAAATCGGTAAGTTTGTGGAAAGCTAGTCAACTGGTCAGCCATCCTAATCACTAAAAATTATTATTTTTTTTTTTTAAATGCTGAGTTTTTTTTTTTTAAAACTAAAATGAAAACTACGGTATTAAAAACATTTATGTTAATAAAATAAAATACATTTTTAATTAAATTAAATAATTAAAAAATAAATAACAAACTGTTATTTCAATTGCCATGGGACCATTTCTAATTTTATTTTTGTTTCATTTTCTAAACTTACTGAAACTGAAAATAACTAAACTGAAACAATAATATATTAATAATAATAATAATAATAACAACTGGTAAAAACAACAAAAATGACAATACAAAATATAAAAATAAAAACAAATTCAAAATATTAATAAATACAATAACATTATATTGTATAAATGGTAAAACAACACTGCTGTTCAACTTCAAAAGGACAAATAAAAATCATCTTAAATGTATATGACTCTATTGAACATTATTTCACGTCTTCTGTAGATAAATGATGTTAGGAAGACATTATTTCTGAATTTTTTTTGAAACATTAAAAATGTCCATTTTTAAAATGTATTAAGAATGTTTCTTCTTGGTTACGTGAACATTAAAGGAACATTCCATTCTATCATTTTGAAAATGTTATGAGAATGTTACATTTGAATGTTCTTCAACTTTTAAAACACCCATTTTTTTATATTTCAAGAACGTTTTTTCTTAGTCATCCAAACATCAGAGGAACATACCATTTTATTATTTTGAAACCATTATGAAAACAATAGTTCTGAATGTTTTTCAAACATTTAAAACATCCAATTTTTTATATTAAGGATATTTCTTCTTGGTTAGAGGACTGTTACATTCTATAATTTTGAAAACATTATAAGAACGTTCCTTAAACATTATTTTAGGAACGTTTTGTCCTGACATTTACATAACCTTTAAAAAACATTATGGGAACGTCCCCTGTTAGCTGGGATGATGGTGAGTAAATAAATAACACAATTTTCATTTTTGCGTGAACTATTCCTTTAAGAGGTAGGCTACTAGAGATTTTGAGAGAATCCAAAAACGCAACAGATATTCCACTGTATGTGGGTCATTTTTTGGATCTCTGGGCTTCTCTCCCATTCTCTGACAGCTTGAGAAGGATCATACACGGTTTCTGAGGAGGAGTGATGGAGCGCTGCCGCCGGTTCTACTGTCACAGGCTGTTTGCCCGCTCTGGTAATGCGCCATGATGCTCTCCGCTGTGCTGTGATTTTTATGGTGCTGTCAGCCGAGTGCAATGAGGAATGGTTCACCAAAGATCACTGAGTCAGCGTCTCTCGCCATTGCAGATATACAGCACTGAGAGGGCGGGATTGAGATTCTGCAAAAAATTCAATGGATCTACAGTGCTGTCTCACAGGGCTTGGAGGTGGACTGCATGAATACCTGCTAATTCCTTCTGGAAACAATCCTCCACAGCAATCATAATTTAATGTATCATTAATGTTCGTAACACAAATAGTGCAACGCTTTCAAAGCTTAGTATGAGTTACAGTATTTTTTCACATGGATCACTGGAATTCTTCATTCTTTTTATACAACTTTGAAATTAATATTAACTAAGATTAATAAATGCTGTAGATGTATTGTTCATTCTTAGTTCGTGTTAACTAAACATTAACTAATGAAACCTTATTTAAATTTTCTTTAACAAATATTGTCACCTTTAATCAGTTTAATGCATCCTTTTGTCACCTTTAATGTAATATTGTCACCTTTAATGCGACCCCAAACTTTTCAACGGTATAATATTTTCTGAAATGAACCCTTTCCATGTTGTAGTGGACTATTTTGTTCTCATTGGGAGCTTTATAATAATATACAGATAAAATGATCAAATCAATATTTCATGTCTCCGTCATCTTAAAATGTCTCACTCAGTGTCTCGACTTTTAATCTTACTTTAAATATATTTCAACAGTTGTTTCATACCTGTAATAACCTTCTGCACCACTGATGAAACCATTTTACAAGATTTCTATAGAAAACCATTTTACAAGATTTCTATACAAAACCATTTCACAAGATTTCTATAGAAAACTTACCACGTTAATAAAATCCTTAGATCTGTTCTCTTAAAATAAAAATTCGTAATTGTTTTTTACTTTATTCACATGCTTGGATGGATGTTTGGCACAATGGTGCGTTTCAGGTGAAGATGAAGTGAGGAAAAAAGATCAAAAATACAATAAATACACACTGCTCACAATTTGAACAACATGGTTGATTGAAACTGGACCACGGTCTCCTGTAGAAGCATTTTGCTGTGACAGAGACAGCTCTAATATGATGACTGATAGCTGTGTGTGAGCTTGACAAAGAGCAGTGCTGACTTCAGGTCTGTGCTGCAGATCCAATAAGCTAACCTGTGTTATAAGGCTGCTTTTATACTTTTAGGCTCTTCTAAAATTGTTTTCAGAGAAAATAACCACAGATGCAAAAAGAACTCTCCATAAAATACAGTAAAAATCTATGGAAGCCTGTTTCTGCCACAGAATTCAAAATTGTGACAATTCTGAGAAAAAAAGTCAGAATTGCAAGATATAAACAGAATTGTGATATATATAAACTTGCAATTCTGAGAAAAAAAAAAAACCTGACTTTTTTTCTCGCAATTAAGAGCTTACATCAGAGTTTACATCTCGCAATTCTATTTTTCTGGCACAGAATGAAAAATAAAAAAAGGTAATTGTTATCTCACAATTCTAACTTTTTTTCTTACAGTTACAAGTTTATATCTTAAAATTCAGACTTTTTTCACAGAATTACTAGTAAACATCTTGAAATTCAGACTTTTTTCACAGAATTACTAGTAAACATCTTGAAATTCTGACTTTTTTCACAGAATTACTAGTAAACATCTTGAAATTCTGACTTTTTTCATAGTGAGTTAAAAATAAAAAAACATTAAAAAAAATTAATTAAAAAAAAGTAAAGACAATTAAAAAAGGTAATTGCAACTTTTTATTTTGGGCTTCTTTCCACTTTACAATTAAGACTCGATAAAAAAAATAAAAAATTAATAAAAAAGTCCAAATTGTGAAATAAAAAGTCAAAAACGCAATTACTTATTTTATTTTTTATTTCATGGTGAAAGCAGGCTTCCATTATAAACAGAACTCACATATACGTATATGTCTGAACATTTGGTTGAATTTAATCCTAAGCACTACAGGCTAATTCTGAGCAGGAACTTGGCACGAGGCCCCTGTCGCATGGGTTTGTCCCTGGCTTTGCTCTATTCTCTCTCAGCCTTCTGTGCCACCCTCCAGACTCGCAGAACTTAGCTTTCCGCCACCGCTGGCCTGGTTGCGTGCCAGCTCCATCCCATCTAGAGGGCTTGGCATGGCATTAAAGCTCCCTCACCCAGCATGCTGAACTGCGGTGGCACTGGGCCGGATCTCAGTCGGGCAAGAGTTCAGTGTCCGCCCTACTGGGCGGCCTGGCCTGAACATAATCAACAGTGGCGTTACTAGGATGCTATCCTGCAGTGGGCATTTGGATATGAGACAACCAAAGACAACATGACCACAAATAAAAAAAATTTTAAGAAACAAAAAAAGGATTTTTTTGGCATGTTAAATATATGAAACACTACTGCTGCAGTACAATAAGAGTTCACACAAACGTGTATATACCAATAATAAACACCTTAATTTGAATAAGAATGACAGCATAGTTTAACCCTGTAAAGCTGATCATATGAAATGTGTGAATATAAAAGATAATCTTTTTTTAAATGGAACAGTTTATTGAAACTTTAGATGAAAAACATGCAATTTGGTGCAGTTGTTGATATTTGTATGGTCAAAAGTTAAGATAAAATTCTGATTGTTGATTTTGTTTATAATGTAAATCAATACGATCTACAGTGATGATTGAGAGATGAACAAATAAACATTTCGTAAAAATAGAAATCCTTTGTAACAATACACTACCAAATTTTTCAAATGTAACATTTTTAATTTAATTTAATTTTTTTAAAGAAATTAATATTTTTATTCAGCAACTGATTAAAAGTGACAATAAAGCCTTATATTGTAAGGAACATGTACATTTTGAATAAATGCTGTTCATTCTAACTTTTTATTCATAAAAGAATTCTGAAAAAGTATGAAAGCTTCCAATAAATATTAAGGAGCACAACTGTTTCCAACACTGATAATAAAATGGCATATCAGAATGATTTCTAAAGGATCATGTGACACTGAAGGCTGGAGTAATAACTGATGAAAATTCAGCTTTGCATCACAGAAATAAATTATATCTTAAAGTATATTAAAATAGACAAACATTATTTTAAATTGTTTTTTTTTCTGTATTATTGATCAAATAAATGCAGCCTATATGAGCAAAATGACTTCTTAAAAAAAAAAAAAAAAAAAAACGTACTCATCCGAAAATTCAATTTTACTGAATTTTGCTCCAATCCAGCAATGTGCAGTAGTTCTGTATCTAGTCTATCCATCATCATTATGGTCTTCAGTATGACACATATTTTTCTAAGGTATCTGCAGTTTTGCAGCCACATCTTGCTTTAAGCTTGGCTGCACACTGCATCATTATCATGGTTTTGAACTGAACAGGAAGCCACAAACCATGAGCTCCAACCCTGAGAGGATCAACTTTTTAACAAATGACATGTCTTACACATGCTTGTGCTATATTTGATGCAGTGAGATTGCTGGAGTGCAGAGCATAAGTGTCGTAAGTGCACTCTCTATCCTCTTGAGTCTATCTTAATAACACTGATGGCATTTTTGCCCTCCCCTTGGATCTAAAGCAGACGGCTTGTTATGGGATTGCTTGCAAAAGATTTTTCGGCTTTTGGGAAGCTTATTAGCATGAGTGGTTTCTGAAGAAAAAATTAATTATCGTGTGACATCATGAGAATCTCATAGTGTTTGATAGATTCTGCATGTGTTTATGTAAAATAAAATTAAACAAATAAAATAAAATAATAAAAGTTTGTGAAAAATTAGAAATACTGTGTAATTCATAGTTATAGTCATAATAATATTCTGTAATTCATCCAGGTTAAATATTATATTTGTTCAAGAAATACACTCTGTAATGTGTTTAGAAGGAGCTTTGAAATTAATTTCCTTGTCTTAATTAACTTCCTTGCATATATATTTTTGTCTACTGTCATATTTCAGATTTCAGATTTCAATCACTACAAATTCCTTCAGAAATTCACTTTAGGTCCACAAATGCAAATTTTATCCCTCCTAAATTTATTTGATGCCTTTCAGAAAGATTTCGCTCCAGCTGAATAATCCTGTCCTCCAGTAAGTATTTGTTATGTAGAAAAAAAATTCTGTCAGCCCATTTATGTCACAGAAACTCCTTTACGGCTTGCATCACCACTAAAGTATCATTAAAAAACTCAGACTAGCAGCATGTCAAGGCTGTATCATCACGCCTAAATTTGTGCGCCGTTGAATAAAAAGTAGACTGTCAAAACTCTGCTATGAGTTATTATTTTGTCTCATGAATGTTTATATGGAGAATTTTAAGTTTACAGAAGTTTTAGAAGATTACAAAGGCCACAGCAGACAAGGTGAGCTGCCAGAAGGTGAGAATGAATCCCTATAAATCATTATCGGTGAGAAACACATTGGGGTTTTCCTTTCCTGAGGGAATTCTTCAAAGAGAAAGCACAGGCACACATTCATGAGGCAGAGCGTTCTGGAGTGTATCTTTGAGAATGAAAAAGCTTGTTATGCCTTGGCTCGCTAACTGCAGCAGACAACCGTACATCAAAGACTGCAAATGCTCAATTACTGAGGAAACACTGCGAGTTACAACTTACAACCACTAAATGTTTAAATTTCCCTGAAGGTTCTTTATGTGAACCATAAATATCTCTACAGCACGTAAGTGTATAATATGCAACCAGAGTGTAGTATTGTGTAGTACTCCGATAGATTGTACATGACGTGCATGATTCTCCTATTTGAGTTTGCGGGATGAGATTGATTCAAGATTGATTAGCGCAATCTCTAGCAGTGAATCTTTGCTCTCCAATCCAACTGGAAGTTAAATATTTATTATGTCCTACTGTGTGACAGTTTCTTTGCGCTGAAAACTGCTCTGTCAATAAAATATTCCCTTTGCACATACTTCAGAGTGCCCACATTTTCATGTTTTCATGTTTGAGACGGAAACAGTTGTTTGTATTCACACACTCTCAGAAATAAAGGTACAAAAGCTGTCACTGGGGCGGTACCTTTTCAAAAGGTACATGTTTGTACCTAAGGCACATATTAGTACTTAAAGTGTACATATTTGAACCTAATCGGTACAAAAGTGTACCTTTTGAAAAGGTACCGCCCCAATGACAGCTTGATTTGATTTTAAACTGCATTCCAGCAACAATATGCAACGGGTAAAATAAGTATTGAACCATTTTTCTCAGTAAATATATTTCTAATAAAGGTGCTGTTGACATGAAAATTTCTCCAGATGTCGGTAACAACCCAAGTAATCCATACATACAAATAAAACAAATAATTTCCGAAATTAAGTTATGTGTAATGAAATGGAATGACGCAGAGAAAAAGTATTGAACTACTGAACTTTATTTAATACTTCGTACAAAATTCTTTGTTGGTAATGATAACATCAAGATGCCTCCTGTATGGACAAACGCATTGCTCAGGTGTGATTTTGGAAATCTTGAAGTTTCCGTGGGCCTCTTATATGAACCCTGATCTTTAGTTCTTATTTTCTATTGGATTCAAGTCAGGTGATTGGCTGGCCATTCTAGCAGCTTTATTTTCTTTCTCTGAAACCAATTGAGATTTTCCTTGGCTTTGTGTTTGGGATCATTGTCTTGCTGAAATGTCCACCCTTGTTTCATCTTTACCATCTTGGTACTGTAAGTGTTGGGACTGAACCAGCTAATATTCATTTCCACTGACAAGTGGCAGGATTGCTTTCTAATTACTGATAGATTTCAGCTGGTGTCTTGGCTTTCCGTGCCTTTTTGCACCTCCCTTTCTTCATGTGTTCAATACTTTTTCCCTGTTTCATCCCATTTTATTACACATAACTTAATTTCTGAACTTGTTTGTTTTGTTTTCTTTGTATGTATGGATTACTTGGGTCGTTACCGACATCTGGTGAAAATTTCAAGTCAACAGCACCTTTAAAAATATATTTACTGAGAAAAATGGTGACGTGTTCAATATTTATTTTACTCGCTGTATATTAGTGCTTTTCCACCTTCAGGCCAAAGAGTTACCTTTGTTGACTCAGAGCTGCTGTGAAACAATTCTGGCTCTTTGAACAAAAAGCAAAAAAGTTCCTTCTGGTCATTGAATTTTACTTGAATGTTGTCTCAAGAGTGCTGATATACAGTCCAGCTGCACTGAAACGTTTTCCTGTTTTTGCATTTATACATTTTTGCATTCTGACAGTCTGTAAATGGTGATTTGCTATTTCTGTAGGTACACCAGTAGGTGGCGACAAACGGTCTTTATGAGTCATTAAATCATTCTCTCCAGCGAGTCGTTCAAATCATTGGCTGTGTCTGAAAGTAAACATATAACCTTAATAGGCACTATTTGAGAGGACAGCAATTTGTAGTGGTGTCCGAAACCATATTGCACATTATCGAGTGCACTCATTCAACCATAATGCACCACAATAAGGATTGTACAACCAATGTACACTCAATGGCTAGAGAATACCCATAATGCACTGTGAAGAAGATGGCGCCTGAATCATCCATCTATCCATTTTCCAAACCATTTGTCCAATGTAGGTATAGGGTAATATCACACAGGTATAAATTTCTTTATAATTTATTCTTAAATAGTTTCATTAAGGTCTATAAATACTAGTTTCCATGACAGAGGTCAAGATAAATCTTTTCATTACTTCTGGAGCTGGCAGTTTGCTAAGTTTTCTAATGATTATTAAACAGCAAGCACAATGCAAAAGTGGCAATCCTTCCGGCACACTCAGTTTCTGAATTTGCTCATTCTTTTTCATTTACTCCTAACTGGACTATATTAGTGGTCTAATGTAGGGTGAAGTGAATGAGGGGATAGCAAATTCAAGAACAAAAAAGTGACCATCTTTATGAGTGAGTCATTTGAATCATTCATTCAGAACATTGACTATAGATGACTGGGCCTGTCCGAATACCCACACTTGCTGTCTCTGCACTTGACCACTTGTCTACTTACATACTACTTTATTGTGTTTTAGGGGCACCGACTGAGCTTTGCCATTTTACTGACTTGGAATAATCTTGTGTACTTACTTTCTTTCCTGTCACATGCACATGCTCTCAAGTGGCCAAGACTGCAATTGTGTGTATGAGTAAGTCACTGAATAATTCACCCAACCGACTGGCTCAAAAGCATTGATTTATTCAAGAATGAAGCACCACTAACTGTTTTTTTTGTTGTTGTAGTTGTTGTTTTTTCTCAGAGATGTGCATGGGTAATTCTGCTGTCGCTTCCTCTTCATTCATTATCATTGGTTGAACAAAAATAATAGCTTGCAATACTGTGTCTAAAATCCAAGTTATTTAATAGTAATTTCTTGTTAAATTAACTGGTACTCCTCAGCATTTCAGAGCAGTCAGAGATCATGGCTCTCACTCAGGTAAGCGCCGGAGGGCATTTGAACCTCAGTTGCTTCTATCTTAATTCATAAGGGAAATCCAGCTGAACAGATAAGGCAGATGAACAGATAGTTGTCTTGAATGAGACTTGGCGAAACGAGGGAATAACTGACTTCATTTATTATGCCAATCAAACTCCATCTAAAGACACCACTCAGGACCACTAATGCACTTATTATGTTTGTTGTGGTATTAATTACCCATTTTAGACATGATGTTGATGGCTTTAAAGTCTCAGGAATCCACATGCAATTTTCTTTATTTATATTTCATTTTTTGCTCTTCATATCAAACTGATGCGTCATGATGCCTCCAGCAGAAAAAGATAAAAATAACACTAATTCTTCAGAGAGTTAGAAACACAAGTAAAAAACATTGTTTCTCTATTAAGTGAAGATCAATGCAATAAAACTGTTCATCTCTCCTCAGTTTGCACCGACAAGACCAATGTCTTATAAAATGTTATTGTGCCGTGTCTCTACTTGAAGGTAAGACTCACACGGAGAATGGACATGACATAAGGTTTGAGAAGGACAGACGGACCATTTCTCATTTCTGACAGCAGCAGAAGCTCCACACCGCTGCACCTTCTCTTCTCATCGTCCTCAGGTCACTCGCCACACACACAGACAGAGAAAAGCTGCTCAAAAAGAGCCTCAAAGTCATCGTTTGTGGTCTGTGTGTGAGGATGTGTAAGCGAGTGTCGGCACCGATATGATCTTGACTGATCTGGATAATATTTCTCTCATCAGTGCTGTGAGGCAGAGCAGGTCATTCAGTGTCCGTCTGCACATCTTCTTTTATTTCATATACGCTGACGTGTCATGGGACATTTCTGGACTGATGCTTACGTTCATCTTAATGAAATATCGACTGCTGCTGTCACATGGATATTAAAAACTTCAATCCGTATCATGACTCGCTCTGAGACATGAAGGATGAAAGTTTATTTATACAGTGACACGTTTAAGAACAGTTTAAGTGCTGAGGAAAATAAAAAGGTTTCTGTTAAACTAAAGGTTAGTTCTGTCTATATTTCTTCTTTTGTTGCTTGAAGAGACCAGTCTCTCCTTAATAAGACACATGTTGTGTGTGTGTGTGTGTGTGTGTGTGTGTGTGTGTGTGGCTGTCAGAGCGCACAGGTGAACTGTGATGTGGTTACTGAAGCGTTTCTTTCCTCCAAATGAAGCTCCTTTATACAAACTGCTCTTTTTCAAAAAACTGTTTGATATATATATGTGTGTAACTGTGTGTATTTATGTTTCTATATGTCTTCTTGCCATCTTAACCAGTGTTGAAGCACCTTAAATTTCAGTTAAGGGTCTCAGAAGCCTCAGAATAGAACAAAGTGTGTCTTGATCCCTGAGACGATCCATGAAAGAATGAACACAGTATATCAGACTTTATCTGTGGCTAATTATGGTTTCTTCACGCCACCATCCTGATTCCCTCAGTGAGTCTGATTCATCCTGCCATCACAATAAACATAATGGACAATGTTTCTTTTGCTTCACAAAGAAGATTTTCCAAGCCTTTAAGAGGAAATAGCCCTAAATGTGGCCGAGGAGCAGCATGTGCTGTGAGTAAATGGAGCGTAAATGTCAGTGTAACAGGGCTTGGAGTGCTGGGGAGGAATATGGGCAGCTTCACATTGAGATTGATCATTTTAAAGCTGTATTTTATTAAATAAGGGCCAGATAATTGAGTATTCCAGGAAGGGAAACGGGAAGAGCCGTTTGAGAAATGATGGTTGGCCGCTGATGTCTGTTTGGTTTTAATGGGAACACTTTAGCTGGCTGGAGCAGGTCCAGCAGCAGTGCTCCTGAACTTCTGCCAGAGTGAAATGTAAAATACAGGGTTTCCACAACAGGAGATTCAGAACAAATGAAGGAAATGCTCTCCTCTTCACATTTCACGCACTGACATCATGACCTTGATCTGCAAGTAAAGGTCAATAGGTCTGTAGGTCCTTGCATGTTTTAATGCTCTTATGTATTCTAAATGAAGTGTTTAATGAACTGATTATTGTAGAAAATTATGTGTGCCGTCAAACTCACAATAATTGTCATCTCTTACTGTGTCCGAGAACATTTACTTCATGTTTTGGGCAGTCTTTATTGTGATATCCAGGTATCCCACAGTGAAAGCTGTTGTACTTTAGAGGCAGTCCAGTAAGCGTGCTTGTGTAACTTATGAACAGGGGTTCATGTCAGAATTGATGTAAGCCATTTAAAATTCTGCCAGTATCTTAATCGTCATTACTCACTTGACAGGGTAGTAATAAAGGCTGGACTGATACATGGCTGCTTTTAGTTTGACCTCCTCTTATGTGTGTGTGTATATTTTTATACCATGCAGTAATGCTTTTTCTATTAAAACGAATGCTGGTATGAACAAAGACACTGAAACATTCCTGTGAGGAGAAGCTTCTCTCCTTTGTCTTTGTGTAATTTCCATATCTAAAGCAACAGATAAATGAATGGGGAACAGTAAGAGTAGTTTTGGTAATTTTTTTATTTTATTTTAATGAAAATTATTTAATATTATAAATCGCAGTCACATTTCAAGACACACATTCACTTAACTCAATGTGAAAATAATCCCTTTGTTTAAATTAAAGTACATTACATAAAAATTACAACAGGTGCGCACAAAAATAGCAGACAGCACGCAAGAATCACGTTTGAAAGCAGAAGCGGAAGTGCGTCATCTGGCGGTGTTTGTGCTGTGACGTGCTCTGTCAAATAGATTCAGTTTATTTTAAAGACTAATAGTAAGTAGTTACTAACTCAGCGTTAAATCTGTAAATCAGTGTTAATTCTGTGTTAAAGTACGTAATCGTGTATTTACAGTTCAAATAAACTAGCTGGTCAATGAAGTTCAGTGAGACACAAATTTGAATTTAAGACAATAAGTATGTTAGTTAGACCTTTTTTTAGTCAGGATGATATTTTATGAGGCAGAAATGGGCTCCCATATGATTTTGACTTATTGTCTGACCTAAGCTAGTATCTCATAAATCGACTTTTGTCATGACTTTTTATCTCATACGTTTTACCTTTCATGGTTGACTTAGTATCTCGTAATTGTGACTATTAAGTCATAATTATGACGTTTTATCTGATAATTTTGACTTTTCATGTCATAATTTCAGATTTTTATGACATAATTATGACTAAGAGTATAATTTCGACATCAAATATTTATTTAAAGAATATATATGTTTAAGACAAACTTCGATGTTTTGCCATGAAAAAAGAAATTGTTGTAATTCAGGCATACAATGTCCGATCTGCCCCAAACAACACAGTTAACATAAGAGTCCTGGTCTTTTTTACAGTCTATGGTCTGAACCCATCTAAAGGCCAATATTCAGTTATGCCCATAGCGCCACCTGTTGACAACAGGATATTTCATGCTTTACACTAACTCAAACATGCAATGTTCAATTTGCACCGAATCTCATATGTTTGATAAAAGTGCTGGCTTGAAGACATGCCAATATTCAGTTATAGTCAGAGCGCCATCAGCTGGCAGCAGGACGTTTGGCACATATAAATGACATATGCCTCCAATATTTACCACTTTAAATGCATATTGCTCACTGTTCACTGGCTTCCTAAAGTAATCGTGTGGTGGTGAGCCTGGGGGCGAGGGCCCTTTCAACGCAGATTTTTCAGTGCTGGTAGCACTGAAATAGCCTAATGTTGTTCACTGTAATGAATTGCTGTAAAAATTACAGCACTATTTTACAGCAGCTGGCTGTTTTTTTAATAATACAGCATATTGCTGTAAACCGCAATGCATTCTGGGGTCGCGTGGCGGTTTGACTCAAATTTACAGAATATTGCTGTTAATTTAAAATCTTCAGCGCCATCTTTGGATCTTCAACGGTCGAGATTCTGGGAGCGGCAAGAAGAGTGATTCACAACTGTGGTAAGTGACTTTTATTTTTTTAATTTTCATGTTTAGTAACTGTCATAGACTAGTATATGAAGGTATATACATTCGCGGTTAATATTGGTAACGTTAACCCCGGATTCACGCTTCCTCCGTCCGCTGTGCTCGAAGGAGACTTGCGCGGGGTTTCAGCAGCGCGGTCGCGGTAGGATTTCATAGCATGTATGGGTAGAACATAGAGTTCCTAAATTATGAATTCCATGATTCAGTGACACCAGTGGGTAACGTTATTCACGAGAACTTCGTGTTGATCAGCACACTTCGTCGTGATTATTTTATGATGTAAAATTTGCACAGGTAACTTAGTCATCTGTTAACTCGGCCGCAGAAATGAAAATGCGTTGCTAAATCCTCGCGGTCAGCCCGCTCACGGGCGGCGCTGAATGGGAGAATGGTGCTGTTCCAAGCGTTTGACCAGCGAGGAGTGGATTTGTGGGCCTTTGTTAACTTCAGGTAATGTGAACACTTTAACATCTGTTAGATATAAAGTCTGCCTTGTATAGTTAATGTATTAACGCAACCGAATATTTATTTACGTTTAAATACGGTATTTACAGATATCTGTGATTATGGCTTTAGGCTGTCAAACTTGTATTTTTGCAGAGGGCACCTTATCAGTGCTGTGACACTTGAACAAATGAACTGAGCATGCGCAACGCCGACCTATAAACAAACGAGTTGACTTATTGTAGTTGTAGAATATTTTTCTGGAGTTTTGCTTCTGGGTTCTTGCTCGAATCTGTTGTTGACTTGCGTTTGTGCAGTTCAGTTGGGAAGTTGAGAGGGCAGTTCCAGTTAGCAATAAAGATAATTTACTTATAGGTGGCTGTCGCATTCGTTGGCTTGTCGGCTGTAGAACGGTGATTTATAGCGGTAATTTAGTCTTTGATTTTAGTGTGTTTTTTTTTTTTTTTTTTTTTTTATTAATGTTCTTTTTTGCTGGAATTTATACCTGATATAGTGCCAATTAGCATGTAAAACGTAGAGCATTTAACTGTTTAAAATGCATTTAAAGTCCCACATACTTTTTATGCGCGCGTTTTTGTCCCTTGTTCCTTCTATCCATGTCTGACTCCAGATAGCATTGTTTTCTGAGTGTGGGAATTAAGAATAGTTAGCATCCAACAGAATAAGGTTCAAGATGATCTGTCAGTTTTGCTCACATGAATTTGAGACCGTTTTGGCATATGTAAGGCACATGAAATTACACAGGAATTTGCCAAATGCAACTTTGGTAACACTTTATTTTGATGGTCCCTTTTGAACATTCTGTTGACACTAAGTAATGTTGCAGCTACATGTCAAAAAACTCTCATAAGAGTATTAGTAGACTGTCTGCTTCATATCTGCTAACTCCTTATTGTGTTGGTCTCCCAACAGATATTCTACTGACTATAAGGAACTTTGCAAGAACGTGTCAACTTATTCTAACCCTAACCCTACCAGTCAACTAATACTCTACTAACACTCTAATGAGAGTCAGTAGAAATGTAGGTGCAACATTACTCATAGTCAACAGAATGTGTTAAAGGGACCATCAAAATAAAGTGAAACCGCAACTTTTAAGTGTGGAATAGCTAGCTGCTGTTTGGTTTTCAAAAGCTTTAATGCATTTAAGTCACACTCATACTGGTATCATAATGAAAGACAACCTGTAGCTGTTCTTGTATTAGTTTATATGGACAGTTAATGTTTTTTTTTCTCCCCTTTATAGAGGTGCGCCACAGCAGCTGACCTTCAAGCGACACACCATACATGGGAGCCCACGACTAATTGTGCTTGGTAAGTGTACTCTCTTAATTGACCAGAATTTGGACTTGACCAGAAAAGAAAATCTTGTATATGTAACTACTTTAACTGTGTACTTTGTACCTCTGTACTTTGTTTGTTTGTTTGTTTGTTTTTTTCTGGTTTCTGTCTATATTAAGGATTTTTCTTATGTTGTGTTCCTCCATTTAAATTTCAGTGGAGTATTTTTGTAAGGCTGTCTTGTTGGCTTTATGCTTGCTGCGGTACTCGGTGTTACCAGTATTACATTACACTGATGTTCTGCCCCCATTGTCGTTTTTTTTGCCTTTTTATATAGAATTGTTTTTTTTTTTTTTTGTTCAGTTGGACATTTGCTCTAATTTGCTTATTGTTTGTTTGTAATGCCTCTTGTTAACTTTGGTTTAAAAGAATGAGTTCATGTACTCTTACATATTAAAATATAGTTTAAATGTAAAAAGCTGAAAGATAAAAATGGTATAGTTAAAAATGACTTGTAACGTGGTTTTTTTAGGAGACACTTTGACGAGTGGACACTGGATGCTGACTATTGAAGGCGAGGTTGTGTGTGAGGGCATTCAGCCCAGCTTCTTGTCTGCCCTTGCCACTCTGTTCGCATCGTACTATATATTCAATCTTGAGTACCAGGAGGAGGCAGCATGTACCTTGGAGTTCATTCAAAGGTAATGGTTGAATTCTAACAACTTCAGTACCAGTATTTTACATATGTTGATATGTTATATCAGAACTTTCATTTTATCTATGTAGATATGTTATGTGTTATATCTGTTGAGGCCTTTAACACAATGCTTCTCAACTCGAGAAGACATCAAATTTTTCAGGGCAAATGATTTAGATGTCTCCTCATTTAACACCAGCAAGCTAATGAGTTAAAACGGGTGGTTTAATTAGTGGACATCTAAAACTTTCTGGGAGGTCCTCACTGGAGTAGAGAAACGCATCTTAATTACATATTGTCTGTTTCATGACCCTTTAGACGCTTTGTAGGTATTAATCTGGAGAGAGGAACAAAGAAGTCGAAAGGAAAAGTGCCATCTAAAACGACTGGGCAAATGGTACAGAAGAAACAGGTTGCAGTGAACCCACATGTTGCCACTCTTCTTTGCAAAGTGATGGATTTTCAGTGGAATTTCTGAAATGTAAGTACACACACATCAAGATCTAATTTTCCTTTTATTATTCTTTGTCTGTATCTGACTGTATCCGTCATTCTCTGTCTGTATCTGACTGTATCTGTCATTCTCTGTCTGTATCTGACTGTATCTGTCATCCTCTGTCTATATCTGTCATCCTCTGTCTGTATCTGTCATCCTCTGTCTGTATCTGTCATCCTCTGTCTGTATCTGTCATCCTCTGTCTGTATCTGACTGTATCCGTCATTCTCTGTCTGTATCTGACTGTATCTGTCATTCTCTGTCTGTATCTGACTGTATCTGTCATCCTCTGTCTGTATCTGTCTGTATCTGTCATCCTCTGTCTGTATCTGTCATCCTCTGTCTGTATCTGACTGTATCTGTCATTCTCTGTCTGTATCTGACTGTATCCGTCATTCTCTGTCTGTATCTGACTGTATCCGTCATTCTCTGTCTGTATCTGACTGTATCTGTCATCCTCTGTCTGTATCTGTCATCCTCTGACTGTATCTGTCATCCTCTGTCTGTATCTGTCATCCTCTATCTGTATCTGTCATCCTCTGTCTGTATCTGTCATCCTCTGTCTGTATCTGACTGTATCTGTCATTCTCTGTCTGTATCTGACTGTATCCGTCATTCTCTGTCTGTATCTGACTGTATCCGTCATCCTCTGTCTGTATCTGACTGTATCCGTCATTCTCTGTCTGTATCTGTCATCCTCTGACTGTATCTGTCATCCTCTGTCTGTATCTGACTGTATCCGTCATCCTCTGTCTGTATCTGACTGTATCTGTCATTCTCTGTCTGTATCTGACTGTATCCGTCATCCTCTGACTGTATCTGTCATTCTCTGTCTGTATCTGACTGTATCCGTCATCCTCTGTCTGTATCTGACTGTATCTGTCATTCTCTGTCTGTATCTGACTGTATCCGTCATCCTCTGTCTGTATCTGTCTGTATCCGTCATCCTCTGTCTGTATCCGTCATCCTCTGTCTGTATCTGTCATCCTCTGTCTGTATCTGTCATCCTCTGTCTGTATCTGTCATCCTCTGTCTGTATCCGTCATTCTCTGTCTGTATCTGACTGTATCCGTCATCCTCTGTCTGTATCTGTCATTCTCTGTCTGTATCTGACTGTATCTGTCATCCTGTATCTGTATCTGACTTCTCTCTATCTGTGTCTGGCTGTATCATTATGTTTTGTAATGTATCTAATATATTGTCCTCTGTTCTTTGCAATATTTCTAGCCACTCTTTGCATCCTGTGGTGTTCTCCTTTTCTGGATCAGAAGTTTGTTGGACTTGGGGCCTTGTTATTTGTGGTGCCATGGTCTGTTCATGAAGTGATGAAGAGTCATCGGAATCTTTGTGGTTTTTATAATTATTTTTATTATGACCATGTTGGTCAACTTGTGGTTATAAAGTAACAGTTTGCATATTTCTTCTTTTTGTTGAGGGTATATGATTGCTAATTATATGTTTCAAGTAATTTAAAAACATTTGAAGGGTTAGTTGAAAATACTGTCATTACTCACCCTCATGTCGTTCCACATCCGTAAGACCTTTGTTCATCTACAGAACACAAATGAAGATTTTGATGAAATCTGAGAGCTTTCAGTCCCTCCATTGGGTGCAACGCAACTTGCACATTCAAGGTCCTTGAACTAGAATGTGTAAGTTGCGTTGTGTGTCATTTGTGTTCTGTAGATGAACGAAGGTCTTACGGATGTGGAACGACATGAGGGTGAGTAATTAATGACAGAATTTTTACTTATTTGTTGAACTAACCCTTTAATTGTCCATTTAAAAAATAACATTTTGTAAATAAATGAGTTTAATATAATACAAAGTACACTGTTTTATTACTTTATTCATGCAAATTTGAAAGTTATTAAATAAATTGACCTGTTTTTCAAACAAGTGTCATTATTTTTTGTTATAATTGAATTAAGTTATGCAGTATACAACACTTTGTGCAGTTAACAATTGATTAAAGCTTATGCAGTTAATAGTTTACATTTAAAATTCAGCTGCCAGTCATTGGCAGCATTTGGGAAAATATATTATATATGCGGCATTTTACAAAATTCCTCTGTAAAAATTACCTGTAAATTTTACAGTAAAATACTGGCAGCAGGGTTGCCAGCCAGTTACTGTAATTTTTACAGTAGCGGTTCTGTAATTTAATTTACAGAATTTTACTGTAATAAAGAATACAGTAAAATTCTGTAAATTAAATTACAGAACCGCTACTGTAAAAATTACAGTAACTGGCTGGCAACCCTGCTGCCAGTATTTTACTGTAAAATTTACAGGTAATTTTTAACAGTGTTGTTTATACATAACAGTGCACACTTTTCATGTCACTTGAAACTTTGTATGTTAGATCAGTATCTAAATTACGATGGACTCCCCGCATTCCCAGGACACTTCATACCCAATAGCCAGCTGATGTTCTGTCAGAGATTATATTTCAAAAACAAGACAACCTGTACAAACAAGATCATGACAAGTACAATGAGTAATATATGCTTCAACAGAAACTGGGTAAAGAGGTTGTTATTTAGCACACGTTTTGTTTTCCCAGGCAGAAAAAAAGAGATAGAAAGGCATTAATTAAGTAGAAACTTTATAAAGTTTAACAGAAATAACAAAGTTTAAGTACTAAAATTATTCAAAGAACTAATAATGAAAAGGAACATAAATGTTAAGAAAACTGAAAAAAATTACAAAAACTGACTAAATAAAATGATTAAACAAAATTAAAATGAAAACTGAAAATATATCTTTATAACATATTTTTGTAATAATAATATAGTTCAAAATATCAATGAATATATATTACAAATAATACTAAAACAACACTGGCATTGCATCCGAATGCAGTGTTTGTATAACATCTGTTCTACTTATATAACTTCATCTGCTCGGCTTTTATAGGTAGCGCAAAATTTTTTATTTAATTTCAATTTATCGTTAATTTTGACTGAGAATGTGTTTTCATTACATATTGACTTTAACTTGTTCTTTAATTTCACTTGTGCTAGTTCATTAGACATGCTGTTATAGTGCATTGGAAGTTTTTTAAAACCATTTTGCTAGACAGACTTGGAATCTGGGATAGCATGGGAATGAAAAACTGCTGATGAGGTCAAACCATGTAGTTTTACCAGTTTCAAGCTGTAAACTGTAGAAGGAAGGTTCCAAAAACAGGAGGAGACAAACATCAGTTTAATCTCATTTCATTATTGACTTGAAGCCTCTCAGAAATACATGCACCACTCTCACCATAGCTTTTTTCCGCACACACACACATTTTCTTTCTCTGCTCATTAAGCCAGCAGCATGAGGCAGCGAACGGTGGTGATGTACGTGGAGATCGGTTGCTTTGTGTCCTGTCTGTGTGGCTGGGTTCTGAATTGTTCCACTCTGGCCACTGAGTACTGGGTCATCTCAGAAAGTGCATCTGTGGTTCTCAGCGCCGGTGATTACTACTCCAACCTCTGGATGGACTGTGTCGCAGACACCACAGGAGTATCTGACTGTAAATACTACCCCTCCATGATGGACCTGCCTGGTGAGGAAAAAAATCTGGCATTATCTCATGATTTCATGTTACTGCAGGATCATTGACAGTATCTCTCTCTCTCTCTCTCTCTCTCTCTGGTTTGTTAGTTTTCCTCCATGTATGCAGGGCCCTGGCTGTCGTCTCTGTGATCTTTGGCTTCTGGGGGGCTGTTCTTGCCCTCATTGGGATGAAATGTACCAAAATTGGAGGCTCTGAGCTCACCAACACCAGAGTTACATTTACAGCAGGGTTGACGTACATGGCATCTGGTACAAACCTTTCTTCATGAACATTTTTGCATTAAATACTTTCATAAATTGAGTATCATAAACTGATGTGTTGCTGTGTCTGTTTCGCAGGACTTTGTGGTATGATAGTGTACTCCTGGTGGGGAGATAAGACGCGCTCAGAATTTGTGGATCCATATTTCTTAGAATTAAAGTACGTAAATGTTACTTTTATTTTGGTCATACTGTATGTCTAATTTTGAAAGTTGTAAGTGCTTCTCGTTTCTAGTTGTGTAATTTACTTTAGAAAGTAGATTAGTGATTGACTAATGATGACATATCTAAGGGCATATAAGGCTTGCTCTTTGGACCATTAATAAAAACTTTAACTTTCAGAAATTAAACATTTCTGCCCAGTCCAAAAATACTAACTAACTTAATAACTAACTAACCAAATTAATATATAAAGGTGGCAGTAGTGATGCAAAAGAAATTAACAATTAATTATGCCCCTTTTACATTAACTTTGAAACTCATTGCATGAGATGCAGAAAGCCAGTGAGACAATAAATCTATTGCAGACAGACTGGAAAAAATGTATAAGCCTATATTGCAAAATAGATGGCTGTGGACATAGGCCAGTGATAGACTTGATAGGCTATGTTCAATGGAATGGAAAATGAATTCATCTTTTAATTCAATTTTAATTCAGCCTTTTACTTTAATTTGGAATTTAATTTAATTTAAAATAAATCTGTATTTTATGTAACTATTTAAATTAAAATTATTCATCAATCGGCTTCTAATCAACTGTGAACCTAAAAAAAAAAAGTAACATGTTTAAAATTTAGCTGGTAAGATATGGGCTCTAAAAGTAGTAGTTTTGTGTATTTTTGTGACTCTAAAGACCCCTAGAGTTAAGCCAGCGGAATTCACTGTTGTATCATATTTGTCGTAATTACAGAGCACAGCTACACATGCATTTATTGCTGTCATAAAGCTGTCCGCCCTTTTGGTGGAATTTGCTTTATTAGAAGTCAGAGTAGGCCTACCATCAGAATGACATTGAAAATTATATTTAAAAAAAAAAAAAACTTTAAAACTTTGAAGTTGACTTTTGTTTCTCAGGTTTGAGTTCGGTGCAGCTCTGTTCATTGGTTGGGGAGGTTCATGTCTGCTTATTTGTGGAAGTGCAGTCATGTGTTATTTCTCTGGGAGAGAGTCATTTCCTAAAAGGTCTGGTCCATTGTACTGTATATAACTACACTGAAATAAGCAAAATAATATTAAAAATTTAATATGTAGTTACATTGATAACGCTTTCTACTCAGGTTTAATAAACAACCCAGAAAACCCCCAACCTACATGACAGCGCGTACCAGACGGACGTACATGCTGCCGGGCTCGTCCAGACCCACAACAGTCATCATCCCTCCTTCACACCAATCATACAGCGAGAGCAGTGGAACCAGAGCAAGTGGAGGGAGGAGAGGAACACAAGAAAGCCAGTCTTCAAGGTCTGTCAGACCCAGCCTGCCCCCCATAGACTCAGCTGTGTAATCCAATGTTTAAAGAAACAGTATCACACCATAATACAATAGTGTTTCATTTAGATTTTTTACAGCATTTATTAATCTAGATTCATTTATTATACTATTGATCATCGTTAAATTGTGTTCTTCCCTAATACATTAACTGAAGTTAATTTGTATTCCTTCAGTTGTTCATGCTGTAAATGTATTTACATGTTACTGCAGAAATATTAATGTACAGAATGTTTCTCTGTTACCAAAGAAATGATTTTGAAACATCTGTGGGAAAAGGCACTTGTTGAGTGTCTCTAATGCTAATCATTTTTAATAAATTTTCTCAAATTCAACATTTGTGTAAGATAGAAAGATAGAAATCTTGTCAATTTAATAAATAAATATTTTACAGATTACAAAAATCTTGTCCTTTGATCTTTTGGGATATACATACGGTATTAACAGTATATATATATATATATATTATACTCAAGATTTATCCAAATCATCACACACACATTTCCAAATGCTATCTAAATGCCATCTATTTGAAAATGCATTTAATTCCAAGTACAGTATCAAGCAATGGTCTCATTATGATTCGGGTCTATTAAGACTAAAAGCTTTTGGGGCTATGCAAGCCTATTGAAAATAGATGCTATTTGCACCCCGCTGAAAACAGCAGCATGCACTCTTTGCATGGCCATTCAGTATTCTATTCTGTTTGCACTCTATAGTGTAAACTGCAATATCTGTGCATTCCTCTGTTTATACTACAGTTATATATAACAGCCTTCTCCAGACTAATGGGAAGCACCGAGAGATTGTAAAGGAATGTCGAAGGAAGCTCAATCAAATGACAGATAACACAACTGAGATCATTTGAGGATTTGGAAATGTTCTTCAAACATGCGCATTAATAAAGCACCGTCTAATAAATACCACTGGATGGCGTTATTCGCTAAGAAATGCTCACTTTGTTATGGCGATGTTGTTTGAATTGAGGTTTTCCTCTCCTGATATGATCACAGATTTAGTGTTAAACTGTAGGTGTGTACATATGAAAATACACAACACAACAGGAATGAGCATAGCTTACTATATGCACGTATTATTATGCTTTTAAGAATGTTACTCATTTGCTGTATGCATTTTGACTAGGCTATATATTGTTCCATATTAATATGAGAGTATAATGTAAAATATAAAAGTATAGATTACTATCCATCTGTATTAGCTATATCGCACAAAAGAAAAGCCCATTGTCAATAAAAGTTATGATCAGTGCTGGGGAGTAACTTGTTACATGTGATGGAATTACATCATTTAATTATCAATTTAATTGTAATCAGTTACAGTTACTGACAAATAAAAAATGTATAATTAAAATATAGTTACTACACTCTTAAAAGTGCTGGGTTATTTCTGTAAACACATTGTTGGGTTAATTGTGCTGGGTCATAATTCTGGGTTGTTTGAGGTACTGTAAACACATAGTTGGGTTGTTAGTGCTGGGTCAAATGACTGCAAGGGGTTCTTTCACCACTGAACACCTGGGTTGGGTTATTTTGACCCAACCGGTTTGTTTATTTTTCCTCCTCATCGAATTTTCTGGGTTCTTCACTCGTCTCATCGTCAGACGGTCAAGCAACTCGCAGCAAGCAGGATTATAAGGTAAATTAATATGATAATATGATTATTTACCTGTATTTTTATAAGCTGTGGTGAGAGCACACTGATTTCACGGTTAATGTGGTATTTGATTGTCTCTGTGCGGGTTAAAGTTAGCGTTATTCTGTGAATGAAGTAGCCGCCTACATTTTTTGTTGACAAAAAAGGCCTCATCAATCTCTTTATCGTTATATAAAAGTAGGCTATAAATATAGGCTATATATTAGTTATATGTGTGTGTGTGTGTGTGTGTGTGTGTGTGTGTGTGTGTGTGTGTGAGCGCGCGCGTGAGCGCGCGCGAAAAGTTTTATATTTTAACGCCTCATGGAAAAGGTATGAACTATCGTTAGGTCAGAAATACAGGGGTAAGCTCAGTTAACTTACGGTCTGTGTAACGTTTCTGTGTGGCTTCGTAATGTTTTGTCATAATTAGATCATTTCGTACTAAAATGTATCTTTTAAGGTCTTTTTTTTTCGAGTAAATATCTGCGACGTGCCGAATCCAACAATAACTTATTTTCGCGCTCTTTTTTCCTCAGGTAACGTTAGCTGCAGCTACCCTTAACGTTAAACCGCAATATTGCAGGTATGTAATATTATTCTTAAATGGTATGTAATATTCTTAAATATTTTACTTAAAATGTTGTCTAAAGTTAGACTTAATCTCTCATGGTGTTTGAGATCCTTCCTCTGTTTTAGTGAATGCTTTTGTTGCTTTAATCAGAACACAAGTGTATCCAGGTTAACAGTAAGTTAGAGAGGCTATGCCTGCGTCCCAATGTGCATACTATCCATCCTAAACTCTATGTGATAGTAGTAAGTTTCAATACTATTTAGGGCAGATAGGGTGGATAGTATGCACATTGGGACGCAGGGCATGTAATGTGTTCTTTATATGTTATTGTTAGAAATAACAATTTATATTTGAGATTGATGAACAATAGGCAGATCACTGGATTTCCAGGCTGGCATACTGTATGGTTTTGCTAGCTTTTAACCCAGTTTTTCATCCTTATTTTACAGAATTTGTTTTGCATCCCAAAAAAAATTGAGAAATGGTGAATTCGCAGCAATGGGTCTAGAAGCATCCCAGAAATCTTGAAGTTCCCCAGGCTTCTAGAAAAACTTGGCATGGTAAGAAATAATTTAGATTTTATGGTTTCGTTTACAGAAATTTGAAATGGTTAAATTGTTAGTGGGGTTGTGCAGATAGACGATAGTAGCCTATGGTGTGTATTGGCGATAGTTAAAGATATCGCTGAGAGCTGATGTCGATAGTCAAGGCGATATTACAGGAGCTGTCCCACATCTTTAAAATTTGAGCACATTGTTTTCTATGAGTGTACACAGCAGCACCTCTGCCAGAACGCCACTAACATCACTTGTTAGTGACGTTAGTTTCACAGTTTCACAGCTTGCACTGTATTATTCTTATGGTTTAGATGCTGAAAGGGAGAGTGCTTTCAAAGTCCTGCCCGCTCTGCTTCCCCAATCAATATACAAGAACGGAGGAAAGGTCTTCAGACCCACAACCAGAATCCTGGAAGTCATTCATTTGACGTACAACCTGTAAGTTTCTTTTACTTTTTCTACTCTATACACAGTAGGGTACAACGGGGCTAAAGGCCCACCTTAAGAAAAAATGTGGTATTCACTGCGCTGCGCAATTAAAATGTATAATTGCCGAAAAAATATATACGTTGTGTTGAACATTAATGGAGCAACAGATTTTGTGTGAAAATAAATCATTCAAGTTCAATCTATAAATCTATAAATGTATGAAGTGACAAAGGGGGCACACAGTATTGATACAAATACTTCAGCTAAAATAATGTTTTTTTTTATAATGTCTAAGTTAATACTTGTTAAAAACAATCACTTTAGCAAAGTTTGTTCTGTTTTCTGCTTAATTTTAAAAAAAAAAGAAAGAAAAACAAAAAGGTGTTCAATAAATATAGGCCTACTGTCATTAAAATGTTAATATAAAAATATATTTTAAAATACAGAAATAAAGTCATTTTAATAAGTAAAGATTCTGAAAGCATTGAAGGAGATTCAATAATAATTGAAAATATATTTACAGTAGTAGGCTAACAACAAATTATATTTTATTATATGATAAATATCATGTTTTTAAATATGATGGTTTAATTTTAAACATTGTGATTATCTTTAATATGGATACATACATAATATATATGATGTTTATAACAACATAATATTTGATATTTACCATCTGAATCTAACCATGTGATGTCAACAAATGGAAAAGTCAGCCATCTATAAATTATCATGTTAATTACTGTGCGCCTTTAGCCCTAACAGCAGAGATGCTTTTTACCCCAAATACCATCATTTTACATATTATTTCTTTATTTAAAAACTGTTGCTTTAATTATCTTAAACAAAACTGAAAATCATAAAGAAGGCCTTTGTCTCAAAATATATGCATTATTTTTAGCGATTCTCATTTGCTACTTAAATCTACAACATTTTGAAAAACATAAAATATAAGATCAAGTAAGCACAGAATCAACTTTGCACTGCTGCGTGTGATCGCGTCAAAGATCAGACAAATAAAATCGTGCATGTTGAAAAGCGAATGTTTTGCAAAGTGCCACGCCACGTTTTTGTGCCATCTAGTGGTTTAGATGAAAATAATATCAAAGGTGCCTTTTACCCTGTGCGCCTTTAGCCCCGTTGTACCCTATTGTGCAAAAGTTTTAGGCCACTAGTATTTTCAATAGTTAAAAATGGTTTTGAGTCAGTTATTTCTATCTTTTGCTGTAGTATGTCGGTAGGAAATATCAGTTTACATTTCCAAACATTCATTTTGTCATTAATTGTAATAATCCAGTGAATGTCTGACAACAGCCAGTGCTCCACACAGATCGGATCTGATCATCATCAAGTCTGTCTGGAATGACATGAAGAAACTGAGACAAACTAAATCCAAAAGAACTGTGTCAACATCTCCAAGACGCTTCAAGCACCTACCTGCAAACCTACAGTACTGTTAAAAGTTTTAGACACTTGTGAAAAAATGCTGTAAAATGAGCATGCTGTCAAAAATAATGTCATAAATAGATTTTATTTATCAATTAACTTCTATTAACTAAATTAATTCAACATTTGGTGTGATCATCCTTTAAATTTAAAGCAGCTTTTGCCCTCGCTGCACTTGAGCAGAGTTTCTCAGGAGCTTTGCAGGAAGTTTCTTGAAGCTTTTTGGAGATGTTGCCACAGTTGTTCTGGATTTAGTCTGTCTCAGTTTATTCTGTTTCTTCATGTCATTCCAATCCAGACAGACTGATGATGACCAGATCAGATCAAACAAAAATCTCACTGGATTATTACAATTAATTGCAAAATGAATGTTTGGAAATGTAAACTGATATTTCCTACAGACACATTACAGCAAAAGATAGAAATAACTGACTTAAAACCACTTTTTTATTTAGCTGGCTAAAATACTAGTGGCCTAAAACTTTTGCACAGTACTATACATATACATATACATATACATATACATATACATATACATATATATATATATATATACACACACACACACACACACATACACATATATTGGGGGCTTTAAATACCCCATAATTTATGCCATATTGGTTGGATGAAATTTAGGTAGACAACCAAGAAGTGCCAGTAAGCAGAAAGAAACCTAAATCAGTAACACAATAAATATTTAGTTTGAGCAACCTTTACCAGACCCAGTTCACAGGAAAACTCAGATGGTTTGGCTGATTTCCGTAAAATACACTTAAACGTTATTTATTTAAATCAACTTAAATGTTACAACTTGTAAAAATGTAAGTTATGTTGCAAGACTAAGTGTTGTGTAATTAACAGGTGACGGGGACCAACATGGTGATGCATTCCTGCATATTTTGTGCCTTGGTGACGAGACGACATCCCACACCTTCACCATTGTTTCAGGCCATGCCGTTGAAACGGGCTTGTTGCTTGAGGCTGTTTATCTTTTTCAAGTCCTTTTTTTGTGCTTGATGTGAGCTACACTAACATCTTCCTTCCTGGGAATTTCTCCAGCATGCAGTATATCATATTGATGGACATGAGTCTTCATGTGTGAAGTATTTGAGGGCAACAGTTTTTTCTGGCCACTTGTAACGTAACGTTTACATTTTTTGTCACATGTATTGTCTGTTGTAGGTCTCTTTGTTTGGCTTAGGTTTAATGCCACAATGTTTGGACTGATTCTCATGTGGCAATAATCAATTTTATAGTGTTATGATGCTGCAATGTTGACAAAGAATAGGAATCTACAGTACCTAGTTTACAAAGTTTTGTTTTTTAAAGAAACTGATCTACAAAAAACATTTTATTTGTGTCTGTAGGGATTGAGTGTAATGTGTAAACAGTATAGCACCCATTCAAAAAATCTTTTAAAAAGAAATGTGAAAACTCATTAAATTGATATTTACAGTTGCATTTTTTGTGTTGTGTAATTGTATTACAGAAAAATAATAATTTTACATTTCTTTGTGATTGTTATTTATTATTATTATTATTATTAGTAATATTGGTAAATATAAACGTAGCAAGGCAATGAGACAACAAATAACCCAATGTTTGGGTAATGTTTAACCCAGCAACACAGTTAACCTGACCCACTGGTTGGGTTAAATAAACAACCCAGCATTCTGGGTCAAATGGCTCAACCCAACACTTGGGTCAAAACAACCCAGCGCGTGTTCTGTCCCATAGTTACCCAGCGGCTGGGTTAAGGTTGGGTTATTTTTTAACCCAGCCTTTTTAGAGTGTAAGATTAACTATTCTTTCTGGCATTAGATGCAAGTGTTTCTTGTCATAGCTATGCAAAGATTTGATTTCAAAAAGAGTATAATAGCTGTTACAGCTTTTTTTCTTTCAACTGCTTACACACAAAATCTTTGTCGCACAATTTATGAAAGCTGACACTCAAACAGCAGAAGCACACAACAAATCTGCAAAACCATACACTAATTCTTGGCCTTTGACTCAGTTTTCATAAAACACTTTTTTGCAAAACACAACACACAACTCTCTATGTAACACACACAAATCTAACAGGAATTAATGGCAAAGGTGTTTGCAAATGTTTGCTTTTGAGATGAGTTTGTGATATTTTGAATGCAGTGCTTCATTTTGCAAAAGATGTGAGGTATTTTGAATTTTGTGTGAGCAGTTCTTGAATTTGTGTGTAAAGTTTTGAAAAAAAAAAGAGGCAAAGTTCTGAAAATGTGCGTAAGCAATTGAAAAAAACTGAAAATTATTCTTGTTATGATTTTAAATCTGTATTTAAACTTAGAATGATCTCAAAAGGGGTGTTAAAGTCTGGTTTTGTGTGCTTTAAATTATTATAACCTTAATTCAAGAGATGAAGGATCTGCATGGTTTACATAAACATTTAGCCATTTAGCAAACGCTTTTATCCAAAGCGACTTACAAATGAGGACAATGGAAGCAATCAAAATCAACAAAAGAGCAATGATACGCAAGTGCTATTACAAGTCTCAGTTTAAGACTTAGTACACATAACAAGTTTTTTAATAAATAAAAAGAAAACAGAATAGAAAAAGAATAGAGCAAGCTAGTGTTAGAGGCCTTTTTGATTTAGTTAATTGTATAATAAATAAATAGATAGAATACAAAAAGATTAGAAATGTTTAACCCAACCGCTGGGCCTAAACAACCCGATTGCTGGGTTCGTCCATATTTTACACAGCATTTTCTAGAGTGTAGTGTTAGTTTTTTCTTTTTTTAAGAATAGAATTAGAATAGAGAGTGCTAGAGTTAGAGGGTCAAATAAAGATGGAAGAGATGTGTTTTTAGCCGATTCTTGAAGATGGCTGTGGAATCAGCTGCTTGGATTGAGAAGGGCATCATTCCACCAGGAGAGAACATTTCATTTAAAAGTCAGTGAAAGTGATTTTGAGCCTCTTTGGGATGAACGATAATGCGTCGTTCACTTGCAGAACACAAGCTTCTAGAGGCACATAAGTATGAAGGAATGAATTTAGGTAAAGGGGTGCAGACCCAGTGGTGGTTTTGTAGGCAAACATTTAGCAAGTAGCAAGTTTCTTTTATTCAAAGAAACTTACAAATGAGGACAATATATCAAAACCAAAAATGTTAAATTTTTGAAAATGACTAACAGTTGAACACATTAGAAATTTAGAAAAGTAATCAAATGTAGCCTAATCAGTTAGGCCTGCATTACTTTTATAAAGTCATTTTGAAATAGTTGCACTACTTACATTTAAAATAGGGTAACTTGTAATATGTCACCTTTTACATTTGCCAAGTAGCCTTGGTTTGTTGCGGGGCCTGTGTGTGTGGATGCTCCCTGCGGGACTTCGCGCGCCCTTCCCCCTCCTCGAGCCCCGGAGATGAGATGAGGCTCGCGCCAGGAATGCGCTGTGACGTCACGGCGCGCTCTGGATCTCACACTTTTGGGGGAATCATTTTGTTTCTGCCTGAGTTAAACTTCACCGAAACCGTGTATCGGTTGTTTGCTTCGCAGCGCAAGGGCTGAAGCGGATTTTCGGATGGCCAGGTTTTGACGTACTTCTGCATGGTTTGCAAAAACTTCTTCGCCGAGAGGTAAGAGCCATTGCATCTGTCCTTCCCGTTACTCAGCGGCCGAGGGGTGAGTCGCCAAAACTCTTTGGTTTGCCGTGAAAATGGCCGAAAACGAGCTTTATGTTATATTTATTCCTCAGTTCGTTGTATTTAATTGAAATGGAGACTTTTTCTTCTGGGTTATCCGATCTTTCTTTACCGTTCTCATGCACGAGTCCCCCTTTTGTTCGTAACTGAGCTTGTCCCAACTTGAGATGTTTTGAAGGGGCAGTAATCTGAGAAGAAGACTGTTGAAATGCTCAAGACTAGACAGAGACGTGTTTAGTCTGTCTGTGTAAAAGAAAATGGTCAAATCTCATGAAAGTGAATCTGTAAAAACACCCAGGCCACATTTCACTCTAAGATCAAAGGAAAACGTAAACTAAATAAATACATACTTAACTTACATATACGTTATATTTTCCATGAAGGCAATGAAGCCTATTTAAAATCATTCAGATATTAATATTTCCCTAAAATATGTTTTTTTTTTTTGCATTGTGACATTAAACCTAGCAAATTTTAATTACCCATTTAAATCATTGTATTGTTGTAAAGTGAAAAACAAAACAACAAAAAATAGTGATATATTATTTAATACTAAAGTGGCAGTATTTGGCGCATGGTTTTGGTTTCACTGCATTTTATTATATGCCAATCTAAATAAAAAATGTCATGAAAGTAATAATAGTTCATAATGCGGAAATACGTCTCATTTTCTTTGAAGTATTCATATATCTGAATAAAAAAGATGAATTAAAGCAAACATTAAAATGTATTAAGGCGAACATATACATTTTAGCTCGTTTATTCGCGTTCCAGTCCTTTTAAATAAAAACGTAGTCATGAACAAGAAACGTGTACCTTATATGTGAGTAATTATTGTGGGATAATAATACAAAAATAATTTTAAATAAACTGCAATTTGATGATTAGTAATATATCCTTTAGAAGAAAACCGTTTAGGATTAAATAAAAATAATTTTTTATGAAATAATACGTGATAAAAATGATCAACGATTGTGACAAATAACAGGTAAGATGTAAAAGACCTTTAACATCCACGTGCTTTTCCTCCTCTCTGTTCTCGTGCAGTGTGTGCTGTGTAAACTGGGACACGCGCTCTTGTTTCCATAGAAACGCACAAGACGCCTTGGTACTGCTGTGCCGCTCGCCGCTCCGATCATTCATCAAGACTTCACAAAAACAGCAAGATGGTAAGGAGACAAGCGACACCACGACTCAGAGAAATAAGGTGGAATTTATAATATATCGACGATTTAACCGTTTTATTCCCGCATTTAACCTGTTTAATAATCGCTCGTTGTCACGTGGACCTGCTGTGTTGTTGCTGTTAGCTGGTAACGATTAGCTTGCAGTGGTGGAATCAATCAGGAATGTTTTTATGCGGGACCTTAAGAAATGGGCTGGTTTATTGATAGAATACAGTCTGAATACAGTTTTTTTTTTTTTGAAGAATTCACCTTGCTCTTTGTTTCCCCCTGCAGCCATTTTATGACAACGTTTACTACCCGTACCCCTCCGATCCCCCGGGAACCCATTCCTCAGCAGGGATCCCATCTCTCTTGAGCTCTCCTCAGAGTCAGCCCTCGTCCGGCAGCCTGAGCAGACCGGCCGCATCCACCATGTCCGGACCGCTTACGTCCTCCGGAGCCGCCGGCATCCCCCCGTCCTTCAAGTTCAGAGCCCGACGTGAGAATGTAGACTGGCGTCGGATCAACGCCGTGGATGTGGACCGTGTGGCTTCTGAATTGGACTGTCACACTCTACAGGAGCACATCACGGAGGTGACGTTCTGCAGCGTGGAGGGCGAGCGCTGCCAGCGCTGTCAGAGCCCCGTGGACCCGGCCCTGATTAAGCTCTTCCGGCTAGCCCAGCTAACTGTGGAGTACCTGCTGCACTCCCAGGACTGCCTCAGCATCAGCCTGCAGGCGGCCGAGGAGAGGCTTCAGGCGGAGGCACGCGAGAGGGAGCAGCTCTGCGTCCAGCTGCAGAAAAAAACCCAGGAGGCCAAGACGCTAAAGGAGGAATTGAAACAGAGGAAGAAGATCATAGCCTCTCAGCAAGCTATGTTCAGCGCGGGGATCGGTGCCAATTACCACAAGGTCTGTACAGCCCCGTGGTGGAGTGTGAATGTCTGTATTAGCATTTTCATTGTCGCTGTCACCTCCCCCCTCAAGGCCAGACTCCATTCCACCCCTGTCTCACAGTTCATTGACCCCAGTGAATGTAACGTGTGCTTTTCTCACATTTGACGGCGTGAAGGAGCAACATTAAGGCTGAATCCCAATTCACGTACTATGCTCTGATCAGTGTTAGTTATTGTTAAAATCATTATTTTGATTGAAAATAATTTTCGTTAAGTGAGATAAGCTGAAATAAAATGATAAGATTAGATGAGAAACATAAAATTAAAAAACTGAAACGGAAATTAGAGATGCCCTTGCCACTAACAGAAATAAAATCTTTAAAATGATTGCAGTGGCATTTCTAATGCTGTAAGGACTAAAATTACTAAAAATTAAATTAAATCTAAATAAAGTTGTTTTAAAAAAATGAATAGGTACATATTATAAAAGCACATAACAAAATTATTAAAAACTTAAACTAAAATTAAAATAAAATAATATTAATAAATACAACAGTAGTATAATAATACAAAAAATGTAGGTTTTTAATGCAAATATCTGTTAAAAAGTAAATTTTTGTTCAAATTTTAGGAGTATTTTTTGCATATAGACGGCATTAAGCTATCAGACATGGACTAAAAGTAAGCAAACTACTAATTTTTATTTCATGGCATCTTTAAAAGTATGTACTTTACCATCACTGGTGCAGTATGTGATTTTCTTGTCTAGTAAATGTATGTGATTTAGTATTCATTCTAAATGAAGTGATGTCAACACTTTTAAGTCCATAATCAGGCCTGCAGGCCGGGACAGGATTAGCTAATCACCAGACGCTGTGTTTTTTGGACACCGCATTCAGGATTTGGAGAATGGAGCAGATGGTGTCAGCTGGTGACGATGACTTGTACTCCTCTTATAAAAGAGCCTTAAGTGGAGGAAACTAATCAAAGCACCCATCCCCCATCATGCCCATCATCCCCTCCCACTCGTCTCATCAATGAAATAAAATCATATGCTGGTTTGCTTTTAGAAACATTTCGGTCTTTGCACCACGGCTGTATCTGCTGTTTGCTCATTTGCAATCGTGGAACTGTCGCTCCTGATTGCAGCCAGCTGTTGCCAAGGCCCAACCTCGTGTTTCATGTGGTTGCTAGGAAAAGCACAGGCGCCAGACAGCAGAATCGAAATGAAAGTGCTGCTCATGGTTTACTGTTTAATTCAGGATCAAGTGTTTTTAACTGTGAGCAATGAAGTGATTACCTAAATGTAGTTGGATCTGTCAAATTCTAAAAATAAAAAAAATAAGTTACATTTTGCATAAATACAGTGAGGCCTATTTTTAGTAACAATAAGATTGTTTTGCATTGTGATATTATAGTGACATTTCTGCCCATAGTTTTCATTTTTGTAATGATTTTCAATTGTTTACTGAAATACATTTTTTTTTTCAAATTAAATTAAAAAGCCAGCACAACAAATACTACTCTCTCTCTCTCTATATATATACACTATATATGTATATATATATATTGCAATAGCTAATGATTCTTTTGTATTACTGTATTACAGTAAAGAGAGTGAGATATTTTTTGCATATGAATTGAGGGGGAAATGTCATGAAAATAATGTCATAATTGGGAAAAAATGTTATTTAAGCAAATTGAAATACAATTGAAATATATAATTTAGGATTTAAAAATAAAAATTCACAACAAAACTTCTTATTATTACTGTAATAAATAGATTATAATCTTTAGACAAAATTATGTTTTTTTGTTTTTTTTATTAAAATAAAAGCAGCGTAAATGTAATAGTATGATATAAATTATGAGAAATTATGAGAAATATTTAAATTTTTGTATTTTACTGCTGGAGGATAAAAAAATCTTAATCTTAAAATAACCTTAATTTTCTCTTTAAAAAACATCTTTTTGACATGGACCCAGATATTTCTTTACAGTTTTCTAGAGGTTCCTCCAGTTCTGTAATAGACTGTCTTGGCCTTTGTTCAACACCTGCTGAGGCTGCAGATTGACACCAATGGATCCTAAACACATAATTGCATTTCACAGTTGATTTGGGAAGTTATGCTAGTGCAGCAATGCAATTATGTCACACAGTGGAAGTTTTACAGAGACAAATGCAGGCAAATGCAGAGCATGTGTGTGTGATAGGTATCAGTGGCAATGTGGTTAAATTTGCATGAGAGTACCAGACAGGCGTTTTGGCTGCTAAATGTGGTGTATGATGTGTAGCGTTGAGGATTTTCCACATATCCGTGAATTGGAGCGAGAGGTAGAGCGGGGGAAAAGATATAACATCAACCCTGCACCACCCGGTGTTTCCATGGCAACGTGCCCACATTGTCTCTTGGTATTATTGGTGAGTGGAGTGTGAGTGACAGCTGTGCTGAGCTGCACCGACACCTGCTCGTCACCTGAGCGGGGCTCGTGCTCACTTTAACCTTCAGCAGCATTTCTCCCGGGAACGTATGCTTCTTAGATCACCCAAAAAGAAAGATTCTGTCATCATTTACTCACCTTTACCATGTTTTCCCAACCTATATGACTTTGTTTTTCCAATGGAATGCAAAAGAAGCAAGTCACTTAAGAATAAGTCATCTGTATTAATCTTCACAGATTTGGTGTCACATAAATTAATCAAGCCCCTGATTTTGTTTGCGTTTCAGTGCCAACACTGTGAGAAAGCCTTCATGAATGCCTCTTTCCTGCAAAGTCACATGCAGCGCAGACATTCGACAGAGTTTGACATCAGTGAGTTCAAACTGTGTGCTGAATCACTTCACAATGTGTGTCTGTTATATTTTGCTTCTTTAAAAAGAAGTACAACGTTTAGCATGCTATTAAAGAGTACTTATGGAAATAATATACTTTAAAAGAAAAAACATAAATGCAAACTAAATGTAATGTTTTCAGGGAACTGCATGTTAATTGCAATTAAATAAAAATGTTTTATAGTTTTTTATAATACATACATTTAATAAAATGTATAGTTTATAATAAATTAAAAGATGTATTATGGTTTTTTATAAAACATACGTTTATAAAAATGTATAATTTAGAATAAATTAAAATGTATTATAGATTTTTATACTTTAATTAAAATGTATAATTTATAATAAATAAGTGTATATTGAATGCAAAGAGCTGAACTTTGGAGCATTTTTATCTACATAAGTACATCTTTATATGTGATTTTATAATTACTGAAATATGGTTAAAGCGTACAGCCAAATGTAATGACAAGCATTTATAAATAGAAAATTTACTAATGTCATTTCTGTTGGAACTGTAAATGTATTTGTAATGATAAAGTTGCCATATAGTACATTTAAAATATATGAACTTTAAATTTTAAAATGGCACACTACAGTTAAAATTCTAATCTACTACTTTACATATGCTTTAGTGTGTCAGTCAACACATCAAACTAAGTACTTCTATAAAGCATGACAAAATATTATTACAAGGGATTTAACAACTATTTCAAATGTAATTTAAAGTAAACTTTTTACATTTATTTGTCATTACAAAGTGCACTTTTAGTGTGTTATGAAAATTAAGTACCCTTAAGTGGCCTTTTATATTTAATTAATATTGTATTACCTGCAAGTACAGCAAAATTTACTTGTAAGATTTGAACTACACTACGAGTGCATATTCAGTACAGTTAACAACACTTCTTTTTCACAAGGGTGATCAAGCGTCTCATATTTTCCAGAACTGATAACTGATAATCAGAAAAAAATTCAGACCGTGAAGTTACAAGAGGAAATCAACAAACTACAAGAGCAGTTGACCCTGGTCACGTTCCAAATGGAGACCCAGCAGAAAGACTACACTGCTAAACAGGTTAGAGGAGACAAAAGAGACACCGTGTTTTTAATAAAATGATTTGTTATTTGAAATAAGTATGTCATACTCTATTTTCTCCAGGAGAAAGAGCTCATTCAAAGACAGGAAGAGTTTAAGAGGCAACTGGAAATATGGAAAGAAGAAGAGAAAATGCGGATGAACAGCAAAATAGATGAAGTCAAGCAAGTCTGTCAGCGGGACATGGATTCAATGCTTCAGAAGAACAGAAACCTAGAAAATGTGTGTTTTTATTTCATTTACTCAACCTTATCTTATCTTATAAAATAATATCATTTATAATATTATATACTGTAATACTATATATAATATGCTGCATTTCCAAACTTTGTTGGATTTAAATTAACATGGTGGTAAAGGATAAAATACATTGATCAAACAAGGCAAAAATTTATAGAAGTATTGATATTATGTGATGTGATTATACTGAAATGGCATTATTATGGTACTTTCCTCTCCTCAGGAGCTGCTAAAATTACAGCAGAAAAATATGCAGGAAATTGTGCAGCCGGCACAGTCACAGCCCAGTACATCAGCCAGCAATGAACACTGGCAGGAAGTTGTTAAACTTCAGCAAAAACTCCACAAACAAGTAAGAGATACAACATTCAGATGATTTGGGACGGTCCAGTACACCGCACCTTAGAATGGAAATGGCTGTAGTTTTAAAGCTGATGATTTTCTTTACTCAGGAGGTGAAGTGGGCAGGGAAAATGCAAAAAATAAAGGAGGAACATGACAGTGAAAAAAGTCTGGTAGGTCTCACAGGCATCATGTAGCTGTTTAAATACAGAAATAGCTCATGTATTCACATATCCGTTATATCTGTTCCATCAGCTTCAGGAGGAGCTGTTCAAACTGCACTCGGCCGTGTCAGAAGGGAGAGAGGAATCACGACGACAGGTGCAGGAGCTGAGCCACAGGCTGCAGGAGCAGCAGCAGATTATTGCTTCCCAAAACAAGCAGGTCAGTACTGTGTCCCATTCCCAGCACAGGAAGAGGCTTGATTGTTCAGGATTTCCTGTATTAGCGCAGCGGCCCACAGCATAATCTTTAGGTTCAGGCTGAAGGAGTGTACGGGTGAGAACGTATCCAGACATTTGTGTAATTATCATCACACTGATTGTGTTGTCAGCTCGTTATTATGCAGGTTGTTCTTTCAGTGAAACATAAGTTTGAAGTGACGGCTCAGATAAAGTGTTGCTGACTGGGTGTTTTTGTTTTCAGAAATAACATGCTGTTTTTTTATATGACAGATGAAACAGATCTCATCAAAGCCACCAGCAATAACAGTACAGCGTGAAGGTATGTAGACATTATGTTTTTGGACAAACCTAATAGAACCTTTTAATAAATGAGCGATGAATTTTCTTCAAAAATTATTTTTTATATTTTTTGTTTCAGTGGTTGCTGCCCCAGCTCCAGAGGCTAAAGCTAAAGTGGTGCTCAGTGGTAAGTCTCCGCATAATATGGTGTTGTTAGATAATGTCAAAAGAATATCGATCCCTAAACGTCATGTAGATCACAGTTCACACACTGTGACCTAATTAGGCATGATGTGATAAATATTCCAAAAATAAATATAATTTCGGTAACACTTTATTTCGATAGTCCACTTTAGACATTCTACTAACAGTAAGTAACTTTGTAACTACATGTCAACTAGCAGTCATTAGAGTATTAATAGACTGTCTGCTTAATAACTTCTAACACTTTATTTTGAAGGGTCCACAACATACAACATACTGAGTATTAGAAACTTTGCAAGTATATGTCAACTTTTTCTACTAACCCTAAACCTACCCTACTGAGAGTTAGTAGACATGTAGTTGCAAATTAATGACAATTAGTTGACATGTAGTTGACATGTAGTTACAAAGTTACTTATAGTTAGTAGAATGTCTAAAGTGGACCATCGAAATAAAGTGTAACCATAATTTCTTCAAAGATTCGTAACCTGCTGCAACTATTAAAGCTTTTGCATGTTTAAATATATTCTGATTGCATCATACAGCGAAGCAAAATCTCATTATTCCAAAATCATGCTGTATTTTAAACATTAAAGGGTTACTCCACCCCAAAATTAAAATTTTGTCATTAAACACTTACCCATGTCGTTCCAAAACCGTAAAAGCTTCATTCGTCTTCGGAACACAATTTAAGATATTTTGGATGAAAACCGGGAGGCTTGTGACTGTCCCATTGACTGCCAAGCAATTAACACTGTCAAGGCCCAGAAAAGTATAAAAACATCGTCAGAATAGTCTTATCTGCCATCAGTGGTTCAAGCGTAACGTTATGAAGCTACGAGAAAACTTTTTGTAAACAAAGAAAAAATAACGACATTATTCAACAATTCCTTTTGTCTCCGTCAGCATAGTGCCATTTTGGAGAATATCCGCTGGATACGCTATTGTTGAATAAAGTCGTTCATTTTTTTTTCTTTGCATACTTTTCTCGTAGCTTCATAACATTACGGTTGAAATACTGACAATGTTTTTTACAATACTTTTCTGGGCCTTGACCATGTTGTTTGGCAGTCAGTGGGACAGTCACAAGCCTCCCGGTTCTCATCCAAAGCTTTTACGGGTTTGCAACGACATGGGTAAGTGTTTAATGACAAAATTTTCATTTTGGGGTGGAGTAACCCTTTAAATATATTCTGATTTGCTTTGATTTTGTTACTTTGTTCAGCAATTCACAATTCAGTGAGGACAGAAATATTATTTGATAAGCTTGATGTGTAACAACTAGTTAGGAAATCTGTCAGACCTAATGCTGTTCTACTGTTCAAAAGTTTGAGGTCAGCAAAGTTTTTAATGTTTTCGACAGAAGTCTCCTCATACAAGCTGAATTTATTTGATTAAAAATACAGTAAAAATAGTAATATTGTGAAATTAACAATTTAAAATAACTGTTTTCTATTTTAAAATGTAATTTACTCCTGATGCCAAAGCTTTCATTTTTACAGTCTTCAGTGTCACATGACTCTTCGAAAATGATATGCTGATTTGGTGTTCAAGAATCGTTTCAGTGTGTCAGTGGCTTGATAACTTTGTGGAAACCATAATACTTTTCAGGATTCTTTGATGAATAGAAAGCACAGCATTTGCTTGAATTTTAAATCTTTTGTATCATTATAAATGTCTTTACTGTCACATTTGGTCAGTGTAATTCTTCACTGCTGAACAAAAATTTTTTTCTGACCCCAGACTTCTGAACTGTAGTTTATGTTTTTGGTGTACACTAGCATAGAGATGGCTTCGAATCTAATGTACTGTACATGTAACTAACAGACACATGATGTAATGGGGTCTTTAATCAGCATGTGGTCAGTATGGGTAATATCAGGGCAAAATGAGAGGGTTAGATTTGAATATGTCCATCCATAACCCCTGCACTCTTCTCTGACCTCTTTGCACTGTCCTATCAGAGCAGTCCAGCTCAGTCCATAAACTGGATCCTATAGTGGAGCTGTCTGAGGAGGAGAAAGGTAAAGCAGTAGAGTGATTGAGTGTAGTCGTCTGTGGCATGCTCGCATCCGTCTGCATGGATCCGTGGCTCAGGTCTGTGTGTTCAGTCTGAGCATGAGCTAAAGTGAAGTGCTGAGCATGCCAAACTAAAGGCATGAGCTGGAAGATCTGTCTCCTCAGAAAACACAGATGTTATAACATGCATGTAATCATTGGACAGCTCAGAGCAAGAGAAAGGATATTTGATTGTGAAGATACAGTAAATGAGCATATATTTTAAGTGCTTGTATTCTCCATTGTTTATGGGTTTGAAAAATATAAAAGTCATTGTACAATTGCAGAGGCATTTCCAGTTATATTTTTCAATATATTTATATTTCCTTTTTCCCATTTTGCAAGGTCAGACTAATTGATTTATTTTAGTTATATATATATATATATATATATATATATATATTATAAAACTACAAGCAAATTGCAGCCCTGTTTACAATTGTTTATTGTTTAAATATTATAATTATACTTTTATATACACCAACATTTAAAGGTTTCCGGTTAGTACGATTTTTTTTATATATATATATATAATGTTTTTATTGAGCATATTCACTTTAATTTGATCAAAAGTGAAAGTAAAGACAGATTTCTTCTTCAAATAAATTCTTCAGCATAACTGTTTTGAATATTGATAATAATAAGAAATGATTCTTGAGTAGCAAATCAGCATATTAGAAAACTTTATGAAGGATTGTGTGACACTGTGAATTAATTACATTTTAAAATATTATTATATTTTTTTTTTAAAGTGATTTTAAATTTCAGTCTTTATTATATTTTTGATCAAATAAATGCAGCCTTGGTGAGCATGACAGTTTTTTTTTTTTTGTTTATTTGTTTGTTTGTTTGTTTGTTTGTTTTACTTTGTCTCTATGCAGCTGCCTTATAGAGCAATGGTGTGCATCTTTTTTATGCTATAAGAGTATTTTCCAAAACCATGCTATGATTTTAAATGTTTTAAATGTAGCATCTGCCACTGCAATTGTAGAATGGCAGAAAATTTATTCCAGAGCACGTGTCATCCAACATGGTGAGTGCCACTTACCATGATCATCCATCTTATATTTTCAGATTCCTCTAGCATCTCTGAAGGTCACACAGAGAGCCGGTCGTGGCAGCAGGAAGTGCAGGAGCTGTTGAAGAACCCAGGTTTAAGGAGAGACATGCGTCTGGCAGCTCAGCAGAACCTTGAAGATAGATTGCAGAGCTTAGGCATCAAGGTAGTGAGTGTCAACCTGCATTACAAAATAACATGATCAAAATATATAGATTATACAGTTGGACTGCAGTTGAGCAGGCATGGCACTGTATAACCTCAATGTCTATCATGTTGTTCAGGGAGTCAGTGGTCTCTCTAAAGGGGTGTTTAAGAGCACCATGTCCCAGGTTATCACTGATCGTCAGAAGAGACAGGAAGAGGATCCAGTGTACCGGAGGGCTCTGAAAGAGATCAGCCATAAACTGGAGCAGAGAGTGAAGGAGAGGAACACAGAGCAGCCAGCCAGACCCAAACAACATGAACAAGGTCGGGAGTTTCAAGGTTGAGAACAAGACTTTAAATATTTGTTTTATGTCTATTCCCAACATGTTTATTTCCGTTAAATAAAACTAAAACCAAAACCATTAAACACATTTTTGCATTTTACAATTGTTGCTTAGTTTAACTTGACACTGAAACTGAAATAAAAATGAATAAAAGCTATATAGACATGTTAAAAAAAATAAAAATGGCATGACAAACTGACAGCTTTCAAATGAAAATATACAAATAAAAACTAATTTAAAATATTAATAAAAACTATAATAATATGTAAATGCGATATTTCACCCAGTTTTTGTGAGTGCTTTGTATTTGTGTGAATGTTTTGTTGCTCGCTTAAATCACATTTTTGTGGCATGCATGAGCTTCTTTCAGTCAGGATGCTGCCTTAGAAGGCTTATGTAGACAGTAGAGCTGATTTTTGCCTTGTTCTCTTGCAGTGGTTCAGTCCAGACCCAGATCCAGCAGTTTTCCATCTACAGTAACTCGAGTGGTGTCAGGCCCTGCTCCTAAACAGCAGCGCACCCCACAACCAACTCCACGCACCCTGCCCAAGACCTCCACACCGCTACAGCATCACAGGTACAGCAACATTTGCTCTGGCCTTTATGAAAGTACTTGTTTTTTATCTTCAGATAAATAACATAAAAATTGAAATAAAATGACAATAAAAATAACTAAAATTAAACAGACTCTATTTATATACTTATATTAGTTATAATGCACATTATATACATTTTTATTTTATATGTATAATCTTTTAATTGTTGTCTGCTGACATATCCAAGCATGGTTGATTCAAGCATGTCCAATCAGCAGTGTTATTTTTGTATTATTAATGCACAGTTATAGTATTTGTAATATTTGAATTTTTATATATATATATATATATATATATTTTTTTTTTTTTTTTTTTTACATTATTGTTAGTTTTTACATTTTTAGTTAATTTTAAGTTTTTCTTCTGTTTTTGTTCTTTAAATGTGCGTAATTAGTTTTTATTCATTTGTATTTCATTTATGTTATATTTTAATGTTGCCTAATGTTAGAAACTAAATAAAAATATATTTTGTTATATTTTATTTTCAATTAATGTATATTTTAATTAGCAAATGTTAATTATTGTTAGTTATAAAATTTAGGTAACACTTTATTTTAAGGTGTCCTTGTTACACATAACATGTACTTACTATTATAATAACAATTAATTATGCATAATTACATGCAAGTAAGCCTAATCCTAACCCTAACCGTATAGTTAGTACATGTAGTTAATTAATATTACTCAGTATTTAAATGTATAATTACACAGTAACAAGGACACCTTAAAATAAAGTGTAACCTAAAATTTTTATTTTTGTTAATGACTACAACACTGACAATTAAGTTTCAATCAGACATGTGTCACTTTATAGAAGCGAACTGTGCTTCGCAAATGCCGTTTCCTGTTTACTTTATTTTGTTTGTTGTTCATCACTTCAGCTATGATCACTGATTTTATTATGCTATCACTTTATCAATTTGTGATATTTTGTGCAATGCCTTTTTCTGGGTTGTATGAACATGTGCATATTGCATCTCACCTGCAGAACTCCTCCATTTAGCTCTGATGAAGAATCATCTGAGGAAGAGGAATCGTCTGAAGAAGAGACCCCTCAAACACAGAAGAAATCCGCCCTGGTCAACAGCACCACAGTCAAGGCCCAGACTGCTAAAACACAGCAGCGCTTGACCCCTCACGCTCCTGCTGTGCGGTCCGCTGCTCCCGTGATCAGAGCGGACAGAACAGACGTGACAGCTCTGAGCGAGAGCGACAGCGAGTGGACCGACGGCAGCGAGATGGAGGAGATCAACCTCTCACAGCTGCACAAACACACAGACCAGAATGGAAACGTGGAGAAGTTTACTCACAGTAAGACTCGCTTCTTATGTCAGGACGTGTGGAGTTGTTGTATTGCAAATTGGAAGCAAAAATGTTACAAATTTGTATTGTTTCTGTGTTTTCTGTAGGTAATGTGAAAACTCTTAGCAAAAGCCTTGAAAAACAGCTGGAAGCACGAGGCCCAAAGAAACCAGCAGGGGGCGTTAATATGTTGCTTGAAAAGCCAACAGCTGTCAAAAATATAAAAGGAGACGCAAGGAAAGAGCTAAAGGTGAGACCTGCTCCTTTAAACAGATACAGACATTTACATCATTGCAAAGGTAAATAAATATGACATTGTAATCTACCACAACAGAGAACAGGTGGAACATTTATTGAAGTACTTTGACATTTAATTAAATTTCTATTGAGAAGCCACATGTTAATGAGTGTTAAATAATAAAATTACAGTAAACACTTATTCATTCAGGTAATGTAGCTCATCATCATAACTGTAGTAAATATTGTAGATATACACTACTGTTCAAGAGTTTGGGGTTTGTACGTTTTTAAGGAATTAATCTTTTATTCAGCAAGGATGCATAAAATTGATCAAAAGTAAAGACATTTATAATATTAAAAATAATATTAAACTATTTAAAAATTTTTGTTTTTTAAATAATTCATTCATCAAATGTTTTTGTGCAGCAAGTATATTAGAATGATTTTGGAAGGATCATGTGACACTGAAGACTGGAGTAATGCAGGGTTAATATATAGTTATTTTAAAGCTAAAAACATTTTTGTACAATAAATGTCAACTGAAACAAAATAAAATATAAAAACCTAAAAGTTATTATATTTCAGCTAGTTGACAAGGCAACATTTCTCATTTCTATTTAGTACATAACTTGATGTACTAAAGAACTAAAACTGAAATGTGACCCGGGACCACAAAACCAGTCATAAGGGTAATGTTTTTTTTTAAATTGAGGTTTCTACATCATCTGAAAGCTGAATAAATAAGGTGACAATATTTGGCTGAGATACAACTATTTGAAAATCTGGAATTTGAGGGTGCAAAAAAAAAAAATTTAATATTTAGAAAATCGCCTTTAAATTTGTCCAAATGAAGTCCTTAGCAATGCAAATTACTAGTCAAAAATTAAGTTTTGATATACAGTATCTCACAGAAGTGAGTACACCCCTCACATTTTTGTAAGTATTTTATTATATCTTTTTATGTGACAACACTGAAGAAATGACACTTTGTTACAATGTAAAGTAGTGAGTGTACAGCTTGTATAACAGTGTAAATTTGCTGTTCCCTCAAAATACACCCCTATGAAAATACACTCTATCAGCACTGGAGCTCCTCAGGGCTGCTTTCTCTCCCCACTGCTCTTCTACCTGTACACCAACGACTGCACATCTAAAGACCCCTCTGTCAAGCTCCTGAAGTTTGCAGATGACACCACACTGATCGGCCTCATCCAGGACGGTGACGAGTCTGCTTACAGACAGGAGGTTAAGGAGCTGGCTGTCTGGTGCAGCCTTAACAACCTGGAGCTTAACGCTCAAAACTGTGGAGCTGATCGTGGACTTCAGGAGAAACCCCCCTGCTCTCCCCCCACTCACCATCATGAACAGCACTGTGACTGCAGTGGAGTCATTCAGATTCCTGGGCACTACAATTTCGTAGGACCTGAAGTGGGACGATCACATTGAGTCCATTGTGAAAAAGGCCCAGCAGAGGCTGTACTTCCTTCGCCAGCTGAGGAAGTTCAGCCTGCTACAGGAGCTGCAGTTCTACTCTGCCATCATTGAATCCGTCCTCTGCACTTCAGTAACTGTCTGGTTCAGCTCAGCTACCAAATCTGACCTCAGAAGACTACAGAGGGTAGTCCGGACTGCTGAGCGAATCATTGGTACAACCCTCCCCACTCTCCAAGAACTGTACTTATCCAGAGTGGCAAAATCACTCTGGACCCCTTACATCCAGCACACTCCCTCTTTGAACTGTTGCTGTCTGGTCACCGCTACAGAGCTCTGAGCACCAGAATGACCAGACGTAGGAACAGTTTCTTCCCTCAGGCAAGCCATCTCATGAACACTGGACATTAAACGTGGAACACACAACACTTATACATTATTTATTCACCACGTACTTATTTTTTCATTTCAGATTTGCACATCAGACCTGTACACACATAATTGTCTATATTATATATTGTGTTTTTGCTATTTTTCTACATTGCCTATTAGTATATTGGATATTATTCTTTTATTATCTGTGTCCTGTTGCTGTCATTCTGTTGCACTGTGCAGCTTCTGTCACTATAACAAATTCCTCGTATGTGTAAACATACCTGGCCAATAAAGCTCATTCTGATTCTGATTCTGAAAAATAACTCAACACACAGCCATTAATGTCTAAACCGCTGGCCACAAAAGTGAGTACACCCCTAAGTGAAAATGTCCAAATTGGGCCCAATTAGCCATTTTCTCTCCCCGGTGTCATGTGACTCGTTAGTGTTACAAGGTCTCAGGTGTGAATGGGGAGCAGGTGTGTTAAATTTGGTGTTATCGCTCCCACTCTCTCATACTGGTCACTGGAAGTTCAACATGGCACCTCACCTCATGGCAAAGAAGTCTCTGAGGATCTAGAGGATCTAACAAATATACCCATGCTATAGATAACTGTGGTCCAGGGTCACAAATGAAAATGAATAAAAACTGTATAACATTGAAAAAAATAAAAAAAAATAAAAATTACTAAATTACTAAAATATTAATTAAAGGTTAAATGAAAACACTAAGCATAAAAATAAAAACTAATTCAAAACATTAATAAAAACCATAATAGGATCTCAGTAATACTAAAGTAAAACTGGATTAATGGATGCTGAAATTTTTGCTTTTCCATCACAGGAATAAATTACATTTTAAAATATATTAAAATAGAAAACATATTTTAAATTGAAATAATATTTCACAATAATCCTGTTTTTATTGTATTTTAATCAAAAATATGCAGCCTTAGTGAGCATATTAGATTTACTTCAAAAGTGTGTACTGACCCCAAATTTGTGAATGGTGGGTATAAGTGTTTTTAAATGATTTACTTATTTATTTGATTTTTGCATTTCTTACTCCTGAAATGAGTTAGTCTTTATCTCTATACTAGATTTGTAATGGGTTGTTCTGCCCTGTGTCTTTCAGTACACAGATGAAGATGATGACGATGATGACTGGGATATCTCCTCTCTGGAGGATGTGCCCGCTGTAACCAAACCCAGCCAATGTCCCGTACCCGTCAGGAAGAGCCTGGACAAAAGTCTGGACACCAGCACGAGTGTGTGGGGCTCATCGACGGGCAAAGGACAGAAGCCAGGTACATAGAATTCATTATTAACTCAAAATATTTTATTAATGAGAAATCATGGCTTTAAATGATTTACATCTTAGAAACTCAGATTGCTTGCAGAAAAGTGACTGTGCTTTTTTAATTTAATCTTAACCATTGTCATTCAAATTTAGATTTCTTAAAATAATTTAATTGATACGTTAATATTACTTGTTATATTTTAGTAGAAAGACTGGCTGTGATTCTGATTTCTTTCTTTGTGTTTCTTAGGCCTCACAGACGCAGGAACCGGCAGCACTCTCAAGAGCAGTTTAGTGACCGTCAGCGACTGGGATGATTCAGATGAGATATAATCAAATGCAGCAGAGAAATACCAAAACATCCTCAAGTTAATATACCTTATAATTGTAATATCCAGTATCTATTGTAGCTCAGGCTTAGTGATCATTCAGGGACAGCCGTGCAAAAATAGTATGATGTTAACAGTGTTAAAGGTACTTTATATGAAATATACAGGTACAAGGGCACCTAATAATAAAGAACTGCCAAGGGATGTTGCACTTTAAAAAGATTGCCTCATATTTTTTGATAGTTTATGTAATGTGTAATATACTGATTTATTAAATTCACTTTTTCAAACACTTCAAAGATCCTTTGTTTTGGACATGCAAGCAGTTACATTTAAACATTTAGTAGAGGCTTTTATCCAAATGAGGACAATAGAAGCAATCAAACCAACAAAAGAGCAACATGTAAAAGCTGTGACAAGCATCCTGCTGTATCGCAATGGATAAAGCATTGGAAATTTTCAAAAGTTATGTTTTTAAACATTGAGTTACACAGTTGAGTCAATGAGGGGCCTGACAGTTCTTTGAAACTGGCTTTCTTGTGTTCCTCTCCTCCCTCTACTCTGCCTGTTTTCTCTGTTCACTCTGTATGATTGGTGTGAAGGAGGGATGATGACTGTTGTGGGTCTGGACGAGCCCGGCAGCATGTACGTCCGTCTGGTGCGTGCTGTCATGTAGGTTGGGGATCTCCTGGGTTTCTTGGTAAACCTGAGGAAATGCAAAAAATATTGAAAACACACAGTACACTACTAAGACATTCCGCATTCAGCAAGGATGCACTACATTGATAAATGTCTATGGCATTTATGATTTTATGAAAGATTTTCATTTCAAACAAATGCTGTTAATACTTTAAAAATGTGTCAGTTTCCACAAAAATAGTAAGCCGCTGTTTAATATTGATAATAATACAGTGCAATGAGCCAGACCTTCGTGGGAATGACTTTCTCACAGAGAAATAGCACATGACTGCACTCCCACATATAACCAGACACGAACCTCCCCAGCCGATGAAAAGAGCTGCGCCGAACTCAAACCTGAGAAAATAAAAACGGGGAGGTTTCTACGATTTTTTATGTCAAAATACATTCTCTTAACCCAGTTAATTATTCTTTGACTACTTCAAGTATGCCATTCAGGGCCCAGGGGGCTTTATCTCCCCCTAAAATACTAGTAAAGTCTCCCAGGACACATTTAGAGTGGTCTGCTCTGATAACGTCAATCTCTTCCAGCTCAACCAATAGCGAGAGTTTGGGGCGTGGCAACTGTAGCTGACTGACAGGGTTGCCAAATTCGTAGGTTTTCCCCTGAACTGGGCTAATTTAAATTGTTTTGTGAAATGATTGTACTGAATTTTTTTTTATTCTACCATTGATAAAACTGCGGTAGATGTTAAAGGGATACTCCACCCCAAAATGAAAATTTTGTTATTAATCACTTACCCCCGTGGTTCCAAACCCGTAAAAGCTTCGTTCGTCCTCGGAACACAATTTAAGATATTTTGGATGAAAACCGGGAGGCTTGTGACTGTCCCATTGACTGCCAAGTAAATTGCACTGTCAAGTTGTTAAGTTGTATTTACAACACTGTTCCAGAACAATTCAACCCAAATATTAGAGTGTGTGCAGCGCATTTTACGGAGGACTATTTCCTGAACCTGGGAGAGTAGCCTACAATGTCAGCTTTGCTCAAAGGCTGTTTCTATAAAGTGGGGCAATTCCAACTTTGCAAGGACAGTCTGGCGCTTCTGACTCACAGCCTGTAAATTTCATATTTAAAAAATTTGCCACTGACTATTCAAACGCAAGTTTTGAGCTGTGTATGGGAATTGCATAGTTTTGATTTTTGGGATATGGTCATTGGGCTACTTTTGGGCTCTTTTGATTGGCCATTGGGCTAGTTTTGTTATGCAGACCTGGCAACCCTGCTGGCTAAGTCAGAACGTGTTTAGTCTGGGTGGGACTATAGCTAACATGTAATATTTTAAGAAATATTATGATGAACTCGCAGAGTTTCTTCACGACAGGTAAGCTAAACTTGCTACACATTGTTAGCTGTTTACTGTCAAGCTTCAGATAAAATAATAAGATATTGTAAGGATAAGAATAATATTAAGAGATGTTTGCAAATGTTTTAATTTTATTTTTTATTTGAAATTAGGTGACAGAAAGGGTATGCCTCACCTTTAAGCACTTTCATATAAGTTATTATTACTGAAATTATAAATGCGTGACTTTTAAAATACATCATAGTTACATACTTCTGTTCCAAGTAATATGGATCCACAAAGTTTGAACGCACTTTATCTCCCCACCAGGAGTACACTATCATACCACAAAATCCTGCAAAACAGACACAGCAACACATCAGTTTATGATACTAAATTTATGCTTTATGCAAATATGTTCATGTAGAAAGGTTTGTACCAGATGCCATGTACGTCAACGCTGCTGCAAATGTAACTCTGGTGTTGGTGAGCTCAGAGCCTCCAATTTTGGTACATTTCATCCCAATGAGGGCAAGAACAGCCCCCCAGAAGCCAAAGATCACAGAGACGACAGCCAGGGCCCTGCATACATGGAGGAAAACTAACAAACCAGAGAGAGATACATGAAAAGCATGTCCTATGGAAGCTTATTTCCACCACCAAAAAAAAATTAAAAATTAAAAGTGAACTGTGACTTTATCTCATAATTCAGATAACTTCTCTGGCAACTCTGACTTTTTATAAAAGATTTCAAAATCAGAATCGCAAGATACAAACTTGCAATTCTGAGAAAAATGTCAAAAACTGTAAGAGAAAAAAGCTTTATAGCTCATAATTCTGACTTGTTTTACTTGCAATTCTGGTCTTTTCCCCTCACAATTCTAAGTTTATATCTTGCAATTCTAAGGAATTTTACTATTCTGAAGAATTGTGAGAAAACGTCTTGACTGAGAAAAAAAAAAAAGTCAATTCACTTTATTTTTTATTTATTTATTTATTTTAAATCTTGTGGTGCAAACAATTTTTTTAATAATCTCCTGATTCAGAAACTTAATTTTGTAAGTAATAATATAAATAGTACATGCATCATCTAGGCTGCAGTTGTTTGATTAAAAAAAAACAGTAAAATGGTGATATTGTGAAATATTACAATTTAAAATAAAAATTCTATTTTAATATGTAATTTATTCTTTTAATGGTAAAAATGAAATTTCAATAGAATGGCATTTATTTGAAATAGAAATCTTTTGAAACAATATGAATGTCTTTACTGTCACTTTTGATCAACTTAATGCAGCCTTGCTGAATAAAAGTGTTTATTTTGATTATTTCTTTCAAAATAAATAAATCTTACTGTCCCCATACTTTTGAACAGTATTGTAAATAAGATATTCAAAATAAAAGCAAACATTTAAAAACAAAAGTAAATTTTTACTTCAAATGTATTTTGCCTTACACACTAAACATACAGTATTAATCGAATAATGTATTCTTTTCTTTTTCTTTTTTCACCAAATCATGACACAACGTCTCAGTTTCAACAGTGATTCCTCACCAGGCAGGTCCATCATGGAGGGGTAGTATTTACAGTCAGATACTCCTGTGGTGTCTGAGACACAGTCCATCCAGAGGTTGGAATAGTAATTACCGGTGGTCAGAACCACAGAGCCGACCTCCGAGAAGGTCCAGTACTCAGTGGCCAGAGTGGAACAGATCAAAATCCAGCCACTTAAACACGACAAAAAGCAACCGATCTCCACATACATCACCACTGTTCGCTGCCTCATGCTGCCAGCTTCATACGACTGATGAACGGAACAGAAGATCTATGGAACGAGAGTTTCTGAACTCCTGTGAGGTTTCAAGCCAACATGGAATAAAATTACATGGTGGTGTGTGTCCTTAGAGGACAGCTTCCTCCTGTCTTGGTATCTGCATCCACAGTGCTTTCTTCGGCATATTGCAGCTTCAAACTGGTAAAACTACATGGTTTTACCTCATAAGCAGTTTCACGTTCTGTGAGATATGTCCGATCTCTGAATCTGACAACCAGGGTCACCAGGTCAAGACATGATATGACCTTGCAGGGCATCATTGACCAGATAAAAGTGCATTCGATCAGTTACGGATCAAAAAGAAGCGATATCTGAAAAATACGGGAAGTTATCATCACCTATTATTTCATTTTCCAGGCAGAAATCTTAAGTCTGATAGTTCAGAAAAGTAAAAGATTTACAGTTTCATTCATTGCCACAGAAAGACATAGGACAGAACTAATAGTGCAGGACTTGTGTTGTTTTTGAAAGAGCATTGAATGGCTATTAGAAATAAAATTGTCCTATGAAGTATGTTCTTCTTAAATCTGATATTTATCTTCTAGGCAGGCTCATATGTCATATAAGATGTAAGTTATACGTGATGATCGCAGTAGAGCGGCACGAACCGTGAAACTCATGCTGTTTATGTATAAACAAGATTCAGCAACGTTGGAAATACTTGCAGAAATGGAGACAAAGCAAGTGAAACTGCACATTTTAGTATTATTTATATACAATTATAGTTTTGATATTTTGAAATATCATTTATATAATTTTGTAAAGAGCTATTGTCATGTTTTGTTCATTTTTGTTCTTTTTAAATATTGCTATTAATTTTAAATTAATTCATTTTTATTTCAATTTTAGTTTATTTATATCCAGTTAATAAGTTTAGTAATCATTCCAGCTATTAGCCAAGGCAGCATTTCTATTTTTACATCTAGCAGTATATTTCATTTTATTTCATCTTTATCAATTAACTTTTTTTTTAAATAATAATTTTAGTTTTGCAGGTGCTGGTCATATAATTAGAATATCATCAAAAAGTTGATTTATTTCACTAATTCCATTCAAAAAGTGAAACTTGTATATTATATTCATTCATTACACACAGACTGATATATTTCAAATGTTTATTTCTTTTAATTTTGATGATTATAACTGACAACTAAGGAAAATCCCAAATTCAGTATCTCAGAAAATTAGAATATTACTTAAGACCAATACAAAGAAAGGATTTTTAGAAATCTTGGCCAACTGAAAAGTATGAAAATGAAAAGTATGAGCATGTACAGCACTCAATACTTAGTTGGGGCTCCTTTTGCCTGAATTACTGCAGCAATGCGGCGTGGCATGGAGTCGATCAGTCTGTGGCACTGCTCAGGTGTTATGAGAGCCCAGGTTGCTCTGATAGCGGCCTTCAGCTCTTCTGCATTGTTGGGTCTGGCATATCGCATCTTCCTCTTGACAATACCCCATAGATTCTCTATGGGGTTCAGGTCAGGCGAGTTTGCTGGCCAATTAAGAACAGGGATACCATGGTCCTTAAACCAGATACTGGTTGCTTTGGCACTGTGTGCAGGTGCCAAGTCCTGTTGAAAATGAAATCTGCATCTCCATAAAGCTGGTCAGCAGCAGGAAGCATGCTTGGTAGCCCTTTTCCTGAAGATGTCTGAGCATGGTGACTCTTGAAGCACTGACTCCAGCTTCAGTCCACTCCTTGTGAAGCTCTCCCAAGTGTTTGAATCAGCTTTGCTTGACTGTATTCTCAAGCTTGTAGTCATCCCTGTTGCTTGTGCACCTTTTCCTACCCAAATTCTTCCTTCCAGTCAACTTTGCATTTAATATGCTTTGATACAGCACTCTGTAAACAGCCACACCTTTCAGTAATGACCCTCTGTGACTTACCCTCTTTGTGGAGGGCGTCAATGTTCGTCTTCTGGATCATTGCCAAGTCAGCAGTCTTCTCCATTATTGTGGTTTCAAAGAACAAGCGATACCCGGAATTTATACTGTAGGGATGGTCATTAATTGAAACTCAAATGTAAATATTCTAATTTTCTGAGATACTGAATTTGGGATTTTCCTTAGTTGTCAGTTATAATCATCAAAATTAAAAGAAATAAACATTTGAAATATATCAGTCTGTGTGTAATGAATGAATATAATGTACAAGATTCACTTTTTGAATGGAATTAGTGAAATAAATCAACTTTTTGATGATATTCTAATTATATGACCAGCACCTGTAGTTAGCAATAATAACCCTGTTATTCAAATTAGAAAATGGAAAGCAGTTGCCAAGAATTTTGTCACGATGGCTCTAACGATAATGATAAGACTCCTAGACCTCCCTATACTTGCACTGCACAGACAAATAAAATAAACTAATTTGTTAAAGAAGTTGAGTTAGACTTTTACAACATGAAAGTTTTAAATCCTCCAGGTCAGTGGCTCACAACTCTGCTAGTTCCAGGGTTGAAAAGTATTGAAAATTTTATTTTGCTAAATGTGTGCAAGAAATTATTACTTAATTAAATATTCTGTGTAAATACTCAAACAATTAGAAAGTAGAGTAATTTAGAAAAGTTTGTATTAGAAAGTATGACTTTTTTTTCTTTTTCTTTTTTTTAACATAAGCATATATTTCAACAACGTTTTCAAATAACATTTCAGAAACCACAAAAGCTTAGCTATAAGTTGCGGATGGAAAATCGACAAAAAATAAATGTTATTATTGGGTTCATATAGACTCGCAATCCACAAAAAAAAAATGTAGTGTTAGATTTCAAATGTTTTAAGGATGTTTTAAAATGTTTTACTGTCATCTTGCATTCTTTCATTAGGCTATATCAATTCCACTGAACATACAATTAAAGTGTCCCTATTATGAGTAATGAAATGTTCATATTTTGGTTTTGGGAGTCCCCAGCACCAGGTTGACATGCATGCAAGGTCGAAAAACACTTTCATTGTCTTATACTATGCCTTTATTTTTTACCTTATTTGCTCAATGACCCCCAAACGATTTGCTCAACGATTCATTTTTCCATTTTCTCATTTTCATTTCATCATGCCTGTTTGTGAGTGCAGTGCTGCTTTATGTACAGCGTTACCGGGGGAACCGCTATTTTACTGCTCTAAAAGCGGCACCTAGTGGCAAAGAATGAATTTGCATTTTCATTCAGACCAACGCAAAAAGATCAACATGTGTGCGTGCAATATGCTAATGTTTCATGTTGACCTCAACATGAAAAGTCTTGGGATTAGTTATAAAAACGACTCGTTTCAATGATTCAGAGTCCACTCTTTCTTTTGAGAGACAATAACTTTATACACGGTGCACTTTCAGATTTAAAACGTTGCAGGCTGTTTTCTTTCACTTAGTGCTGTTACACACTGCATGAAATTTTCAAAAATCCATAATAGGGGCACTTTAAACTGTGAAGAAAAATAGATCTGACAGTTGTTCCAAATTTCAGTAATACATAAGCAGTTACGCTCTCTATATCTAATATGCAATCTGCTTTTCTCAAAGAATGAATCCATCAATAATCATTTGGAATTACATTTTTTGCACAAAATGATTCCAGGAAGCTCAGTCTCATTTATCAATTTTCAGTTCAAAAATCTGTGCATTTAAATTCATGATCTGGAGAGGTCATTGAGATTTTCATTGAGTTCATTGTTTTCCATAACCATATTCAATAATCCAAGCTCAGTGTTTCAGAGGTAGGAGTTCTTGATGAAGTGACGTGTAGTGGCTTCAGATGGAGAGGATGCCTTCTTGCTGTTTAAATGTGATCTTTTGATCCTTGAGGACCGTGAGGAGCTCACTGATCGTGACACGTCTGATTTGATAGAGCCTCTTGATTTATCAGAGCGTTTGGATCTTGAGGGACGTCTAGTTCTTGAGATATGTGTGCTCTTTGATAGCGCATTTGACAGAGCTGTTGTTTCAGACTTTGAGGAGAGCTCAGATACGGCTGATACGTTGGATTTTGTGGAGAGTTCAGAAATGATGGAAACATTTGTGTGAGAGGAACGCAAGGCATTGCTCTCCACGACAGGAACGTTGAGAACTGGTGCACTGAGGAGAAACAATTTATGAAGTATATATTTAATGGTTCATACCAAAAGTTTAGTTTACTGTCATCTTCCCATACAACAAAAGTCCATACCAAACCACCATAAACCAACCCAGATGGCACACATTGATTGCTTCATCTGGCATCTGCTGTGATGTACAAATATCTGATAAATATCTTTAAGTTGTCGGTTTTACATAAATTCTAAATCATAAACATCTTAAAGACATTTTCCATCTGACAGGAAATGTAGATACATGTTTTAGAGCAAACACTTGAAAAAACATCTTCCAGATGTAAAAACGCACTTCAAATAGACGTATCTGAGATGTATGTGTGCTATGAGGGAATGCTTACAGTAGTCAAGGGAATGCTTACAGTAGTATGCATAAATTTGTGCCTAAAATCAATGCACAAAAATTTTCACAAATAATCATGATTCAGCACATTTAGTAGGCTACTAAATTTTGGGGGGCATTTACATGACAGTTTTCAACTAAAAAAGAAAACTTTAATGCTTTTTGGCCGTTCGTTCACACATCAGCTTTTGCAAAATGGGTTCCAAAGTGTAAGATTTCTAAGGTGTTCTTGTTTTTGAATCTTGGGCTTGTTGTTGAGTGGGACAGAGCTTTGTGTGGTTTCTTCAAAATTCTTCTTTTGGGTTCCATGACAAAATGCAGTGCCAGTGTAAAAGAGCAAAGTACCAGAAGGTTTCCATGACTCTGACGTTGCACTCTTACCTGCTGTATGTCGGAGACCAGATCTTGCAGACTGAAACTAGGAAGAAAGTCCCTCCAGTGATCTGAAAAGCACATCCGGCCCATCCAAGGAACAAGGGAGTTCCCAAGTCAAATCTGAAACGTTGATGCATTTTTGAATGTTAATCAATAAATAATTAAATATGAGATATATTACAAATACAGCATATGAAATATTGACAACATTGTTTTATTTGCACAGTTAATTTTATGGATTCTTTCTATGATCAACACAGGATCTACACTGTACAATAAAAGACCGTTTCCATCACCAAAGAAAAGGCAATCTCACTTATCTCACAATTAGGACTTTTCTTGCATTTCTGAGGTCTGAATTGTGAGATATAAATTCTTTTTTCTCAGAATGCTAAGATTACATCTCACTATTCTGACTAAGTTTATGTCTTGCTATTCGGACTTTTCTCTCAGAAATGCAAGTCGCATGCTACCTTTTCACATTTTTTTTTTCATGAAACACCCTTCCATAAAAAATTCTTCATATACTTACTCCAGTCCATCAAATCTTGGGTTGAAATACTCTGCAGAAACATGCTGAGCATAAAGTGCATAACCAGAGGCACCCAGCATACCTTAGAGAACAAACACAGTAAAACACGTGCAAGCCTAATTTACAACGGTTCTGCTGTATATCATGAAGAAATTTACCACTTGTTATGTGACAGATGCCTCCTGTGAACACGGATCGGTTCTTCTCTTTGTCTTTTCCTCCGATGTAAGTGCATTCCATTCCCACGAGACTCAGGATGAAGGCCAGCACTCCAACAGCCATCCCAGACATGAGCAGAGCCCTCACGATCTGAAGATAGCCTGAACATACAAGATCATGTATTATATCTCTGTCTTTCTGTCTGTCCATAGAAAAAAAAAAATTGTTTCCCCAAAGAATCCCTCAAAAAAATTCTAACTATGAAGAACATTTTAATAATCTAAATAACTTTTTTTTTAACTATAAATAACCTATAAACTATAAATAAAACTATAAATAACCCTTTTTGCAATGCACACTTAACCCTTCAGTCCTATTTGATCTCATTTTTATTTATATTTTTAATCTCTTTTTTATTTTATTTTATTATTTTTTATGTTCTTCATCAGAATGGTACAAAATGTGGTAAAGGTTTTGGCACTTGGTATGTGAACACACACACACACACACACACACACACACACACACACACACACACACACACAATCATAGACATTTGAAAAGATTAAATGGTCCTGAAAAAAAGTCACACTTGTACTGCAAGTGTGTACAGCGTACACAAAAATAACCGCATTGGAAATGAATGGGAAGCAAATTTCCTTTAGTGGAAATGCTTGGTACTGCGCCCAACCAAAATCTTTCTGAAAAATCACTTCAACTCTGGAACACAATTAGATTTATGGATTTAGATTTATGGCTTTGATTTTCATGGAGTTTTAATTTAGTAAAACATGTTTTGGAAAATATATCTTTATACTTTTGTCATTATAATTTAAACTACTGTAATATTGTTTTTAGTGTCAATTCAACTTTTTACACTTCAGCAATAATCTGCAAAGCCTTCTTTAAAAAGAGACCAAACATGTGTGTGCTACAAAACATTCAAGATTTACAATAGTTTAAGTTGTAGATTTAATTTCCAGGTCTATGCTCAAAAAGTTGGTACGAGGTAATAAGCGGATCATAACTATTCCATATATATACTGTATATATACCATATACATAAATCCCTTAAACAAATACTAAATATTAAATAAAAACAGAATCCAACTAAAATATAGTACTTTAATTTCATTGAAATAAAAAAAAAATAATAATAATTAAAAATATATACAAAATATAAGGCCATTTTGACTGCCATCTGAGCAGCACCAGAGGGTTCAAAGTTAGGGTTCTTTAGTGGCATTGATGGTTCCAAGATCCACTTTTAACATCTTTGGAACCTTTCCATTGAACAATGTGTCTTCGTAGTGGAAAAAGTTCTTTAGATTATTAACATGTTCTTCACACTAAGAAGAAATTTTTTTGGTTATTTTAAGAACATTACTGAAAGGTTCTTTGAGGAACCCAAAACAGTTCTTCTATGGCATCACTGCAAAATATAAATAAATAAAGGTTCTTTGTGGAACCATAGTTGTCAATAAAGAACTTTTATTTTTAATCTACTTCAGAGTTTTGAGGTGTAAACTGTTTAACAAATGAATTTATTTGGTCTCTTTAATTATAGCACATAAAAAAATGTGTACATTTATATTCAAAGAGTTTAATAGTGTCCATACCTTCCACAGACCACAGCACGGGGAAGTCGTAGCAGTTGGATGTAGAAGAGGAGTCCGTGTAGCAGGCCCTCCACAGACTGGACCAGTACCAGCCCACCTTTATGACGGAGCTCCCACCTTGCCCTCCGATAGAGGAGATCTTCCAGCTCTCCATGGCCATGGAGCAGGCGACAAAGATCCAGCCCAGCATCGCTAACAGGAATCCCCAGATCTGCATTACACGAATCTTCATCTTTGCTCTGCTTCACACTGTTTTCCCCACTTATCTAAACCACCTACCTCACACTTTATGATTTTTGTCTTTTTTATTAAATCTTTGTCATGTCCAGCATCTCTTTCTCTGTCTTCTGCAGTATCAACATGTCAGGTCATGATCAGTTAAACGGTTTCTTCCTAAGAATCTCTTAACCTGCTCTGCCCGAGACTGGCCACTAAGCTCCCTTCTTTTTTGTGCTGATGTGAATCTATGACTCTCCATGTTCCCAGGGCCTTGTTTTTAAGTTTCTGGAGGACAGAGAGAATGCTTACCTCGGTTCTCAGCTCATATTTCATATATATAAACAGCCCAGTGAGGATATGCTATGCAGGCCAGCTATCCAGTTTTAAACTCCTTATTCAACATTATCTGCATTTATTTTTAACATAACACAGCACAGCACAGGCCTTTGTGGAAAAAGTACACTTTAGCACACTTTTAAAAAGTGTATGTATGGAAAAGAAAAAAAACTTTATAGAATACACTGCAAGTGTGAGTGTGAGTCTAATGTTTTCAGACACTTAATTGCATGTTTATTGCAATTAAAACAAAATTTATATTAAATCCCATTTAGAGTGCTTTTTGCCACATTTAAGTAGAACCAAAGTAGCTCTTAATTTCGTAATTATTTCTGTTGTGTTTAAAACATGGTTACTGCTGAAAGCAATGACAGCATGCATTTATGGTAAACTAAAATATACTTTAATTTAGTTTCTATTGAAACCTGTATATCTTGTGTTCAAATGTTTGTCATTACACATTTGTAATGAAATTGCAATTTAACATAAAAATGTAATATAGAATAACACTACAGTTAACAAAGTAATTTACATGTGCTTTAGTATGTTAGTCAACAGATCAAAAATAAGTGTACTTCTTCAAAGCATGACAAAAAATTAAAACATAATGATATTTAAAGTAAAACTTTTAATTTTACATTTTTACAAAATGTTACATAGTCATGAAATTATATTCACTTAATGGCCTTTATGTTGCATCTATTATCTGTAAATACGATTTTATAAAAATATACATTTAAAATTTGAAGTACACTACAAGTGCACATTCAGTACAGTTAAGCACACTTATATTTCAGAGGGTGCATAGGTTAAATGATTTATTTATAGGTACTATTCAGGGCCCTTTTCAAAAGGGCCTTTATTTTTCCAGAAAATAGCCTCAGGGTTCATAACATTATTAATTTCATAAAAGTGTGTGTGTTTGAGCATGTGCATGTGTGTTCGATGGACTTAATTAAGACTGATATCAGGGGTGTGTGTGTGTGTGTGTGTGTGTGTGTGTGTGTGTGTGTGTGTGTGTGTGTGTGTGTGTGTGTGTGTGTGTGTGTGTGTGTGTGTGTGTGTGTGTGTGTGTGTGTGTGTGTGTGTGTGTGTGTGTGTGTGTGTGTGTGTTAATACACTATGTCCCAGAGCTGGCGTTTGATGTTGCGCTATGAACTTGGGTCAGGTTTAGAAGGTCTTAAGAGACCTGAGCATATAAAGATCAGTGGTTTCTTGATGGCTTTACCTAATGAAGCCAAGATGGGTATGTTGAATGATGACTCTGGAAGAGTCTAAACCATTGAATGTCTCTTTAGAAATAGCGCTTCACCTTTAGACACATTATGTTCAGTGGCAGAGATATTCAGAGATGTCTAAAACAACTCCATGATGCCCTCTGCTGGTCAATATTGCATTCAATCACTCCTGATGGAGGTTATTTATTTATTTATGAGTGGTACTTGCTAAATTTGAAATTTGAACACATCTGTAATCATTCAGATTTGGTGCAGAAATAATGATTGATACCTCAAATTGAGTTATTGTTGAGTGTGGATTGAGGAGTGTCATTACTTTTCTGTGAAATCAAACAGGAAAATGGGTGAAAAATCCCATAGGCTTGATTTGAAGAAGTGGCCCAGCCAAAGAGATCAGAATATAACAGAAACATAGTAAACAACCATCCGGTAACACCCTAGAAACCACACAGTAAATTGCTAACAGCCACATGGCAAGGCCCTGGTATTGCAACCATCCAGAACAGCCTGGTTGCAACAAGATTTTCTCAAAACCGTTGAAGAACAAGTCCAAGTCACATTTAACTCCCAAATCAAAAGAAATTATATGGAGCATAAAGGAAATGAGGCCTGTTCACAGGACCGTTACCATCTTCTCACTGGTTAGTTGTGACACAAACTTGAAGTGCAGATCAGAAGGCTAATTCTGGAAACTTCCAAAAACTGAACATTAATAGTGGAAGTCTGTCTGAGATTCTTCTGAAACATTTATTTTAAATTAACTTTTTTATCAGGCTCCTATGTTTTGGTTCAGTAATTTCACTTTAATGGAAAAGAAATGGTTATTAGTCAATTATTGAATGCCTTATTTTCAAAAATGTCCAATGATATTTTCATAGAAACCTGATAAAAAAGCTGATTTGAAAGAAGAATCTCAGATGAACTTGGAGGTTTTTGCATCTAAAGTCTTCATTTGTACATTATGGTAAAAAATGTTTCATTTACTACTGTATTTATTTATTTTCATTACTTATTGTAATGAAAACATTCAAGTCCCTATGGATATAAAATGATTTTCAATAAGCTCACTTTTTTTCAACTGTCACCCCCCATTTTTGAACATATACATGAAAGTGCACTATCCAAACTTAAACTCTTATAATTCATGAAGACAATCAGCAGATTACTCAAAAAGTGGAATTATTTTAAAATATGAAAGTAACAAAAAGTTATAGAAGTTTAAATTTACTGTAAAGAAAATACAAAATATTATTTTTTTATATTTTATATAAAATAAATATTTTACATAACAGGTTTTACTCTAAAATTGGCATAAAATTAAAGTCTTATGTCTCAATAAGTTATGTTCCAAATTTGAAGTTGATATGAGAAAAATTGAGGTCGCTGTGAGATTTTATTTAGGGCATCATACCACAAACAGCCACCGGGTGCCATCCAACTCCATTGAATTTTTTTGATGCCTTTTTCTGTCACAAATGTCTGAATTTCCTTATTTTTTTAATTAATTAATTAATCTTTGGATGTTTTCAGGCCTTTCGCGTTAAATGATATCATATGGACTGAACAAGCATGGGACACTTTATTTATTTATTTATTTTTTTATATTAATTTTTTTTTTTTTTTTTTTTTCCCACTGTAAACTAAAAATTCTGGAATGTGTTTGACTCAAGATTATGTGCCCTTTTTTTTTTTTCTTAAGGCCGTGGTTGTGGGGTGGGGGAAGAGTACTGTTTAAATTGTACTGTAAAAACTCAATAAACAAAATACTCAAAAAAAAAACAAATGTCTGAATTTCTCTGTCAATATTACTCCGATCACAAAAACGGATGGAATCCTTTGAGTCAGACCTTTCCGACAATATATATTTTGTCAAGATTATAAAAAGTTTTGATTCTAAAAGACCGTAATACATTGTGTAATATGACACTTGACACCGCCCACTAAGGGGGAGGAGACTGCCAAAAGATTTTAAAGTACAATTTCCATGGTAACGCAATGTCCAAATTCAAAATGGTTTTGCTTTCAAATGATATATAATTTATGATGATTACTCAAATATTTGATAGGGAATAAAGACAACGAAAAAAAGAGCGCCAAGCATCCCACAGGTGGGACGGTGACAGTTAAGAGGTTAAATAATATATTTTTCTTAAACCTTTTTGTTTTTTCTGTTTTTGACAGAAGTTTCTTATGCTCACCAAGGTTGATATATTTGATCAAATATTTTTTTTACAATTTAAAATATCTTTCCTATTTTAATGCATTTTAAAATGTAATGTAAAATGTGATGCAAAGCTACATTTTTAACAGTCATTACTCCAGTCTTCAGTGTCACTGATCCTTCAGAACTCAAATTATTATCATTATTGTGTTGAAAACAGTTGTGCTGCTTAGAATTTTTGTGGAAACCATGATACATTTTTGTTCAGGATTCTTTGATGAATAGAAAAAAACAGCATTTATTTGAAATAGAAACATTTGTAACATTATAAATGTCTACAATTTTGATCAATTTAATGCATTCTTTTCTGAATAGAAGTATAACTTTCTTTAAAAAAAAGCATATATATATATATATATATATATATATATATATAATGTATATATAAAAATATTTAAAACAGTAATTGCAGTATTTATGGAAATGTTCACTTGTCTGTGGTCTCAGGATGAATACAAGTCCCCCAAATTTTGAAACACGGTCCAAGACAATAATGGCCTTTATTATGTCATAAAATACTTTAAAACCTTACAAAAAAAAGCACAGAGACACTGAGCACTTGTTTAAGGAAGAATCTGACAGAACAAGAAGCCTCTGCCAGCCTGCAGCGGCCCACGGAAGCTCTAAAACCCGGGTCAGAGTCTAGAGTTTCCATTGATCACGAGGTGAGGAGAGACTCCAGGACCAGAGAAATATGTGAGTTCCGACTCCATTTCCGAATCGAGGCAGCGTGTTCCTCTGGTCAGTGAAGCACAGCTGTCCTCTCTGTCATCAGTTCACCTGACTTCATTCAAAGTCCCAAGTGAGGAAATCTGGAAACTCTTATCACTTTGTCAGACTTGGAAAGTTTGCTTGAGGTTTCTTAAGCAATATGTGTTTTCCTGACAAAAATGTCTATGCCGCAATGTCTTGTTTATAGGCATATCTCATCAAAATAACCTCTGAAAATAATCTCTGGATTCACCCAGATAGGATATATATTTATAATATATAACATTTACCTGTGCAGTCTTCTCAGTGCTTCGAATGATGAAAGCAGCCTTGTGCAACATGACCTCATGTTCTTCATTCAAGGATTTGTTTGATAGTTGACTTTACACAGTGTTTACTGGGTTGGCCTTCACTTGTGATTATTTTCAGCTTTACTGAGGAAACTGAAGTCAAACATATGCATTCCTGCCAAACTTCCTGCCAGAGAAGCTCTGGTCTGGAGGGTCTTTCTGAGGAGTCTCAGGGTTTCTGCCCTTCTTTGTGATCTTGGTTTGTGTTGATATGAAGGACGTGGCACCGTTGTAGGAGTACTCCCTGTGAGAGAGAAGGATTTTAACCCATTACAACCAGTGTTGATATTAAGTAAAACTATTACATTAAGGATAAAATAAAATTGAAATATTAGATGAAAAACTTAAATGTTGCGTGGGCAACTAACTGAAAAAATAAGTAGCCTACTAAAATTACTAAAACTCACACTGACATAAAAACAAATCAAAATTTACACAGAAATACATTTCAAAGACTTTTAAAGACTACTAAAAATGACAAAACCTGAGCTAAAATAAAAAACTTTATTATTCAAAAACGTTTGTTCATATTGTATAAGTAATACTAAATATTCACAAAATATATCTTCTTTGTATTCCACAGAATACATTTTTGGGTGAAATTCAGCCTGTACCTTTAAACAGCCTTGCTGTTGTGCCGTTTGGCGTTTTAACTCTAGTTCTACTGTAAGTTATTTATCTTATATTTTACCTTTATATATTAGTTTCTAAATCATTCTGATAGTAAACTGACTTTTTTAATAGCGCAAATTGTTTCAGTTTCTTTTCCATGCTCCCGCCAAACGTCTTTTCTGGGAATTTGTAGGTTTAGTGAGCGGGTACGAAATTCCGCGAAAATGGCGGATTGCTTTACGGCAGCAGCAAATGCATATAGATATCCGCTGTACGACAGTGACCACAAGTAGATTCCACACTTAACTGTAGGTGGCTCCAAAGTCACAAAAATACACAAACTACATACAGTTGTATTAAGAATACGTTAAATTACTTAGATTAAATCCTAATTAAACTTCAAGTTAAATTACATGGATGAGCCAAATGGGATTTGTTGACATGTTGGCTAAATAATTCACTTGTTAATATTTTAGGTTGCTGGCATTAAAATAGCTAATTATATGATCTCTTTAAAACAAGTGGCACAGTATATAAGTGGAAAATCTAAGAATCAGACCTGATGCTGAATCCTTCTGTCATGGAAAAGCAAAAGATAAATCCTCCAAGAATGCTGAGAACAGATCCTGCCCAGCCAATGAAGAGTGCCGCCCCGAGTTCAAATCTAAAAGCAGACACGTAGAAGACTTGTGTCCGTAATAATCTGGGTTGGGATGCATAGCCTAGCAACTGCAGGAATGTTACAAAACTTACTTCTGTCTCACGAATAAGGGGTCAAAGAACTCTGATGTTATCCGGTGTGCGTAGAGAGAGCAGGCGGTTATAGAGCAGATCCCTGCAGAGGATGGGTATATCATTACAGCACACTGTCAATCACAGAAGGAGGAATTGCAAATGCTTTAAAAAACAAGAAGCCATGATCTAGATCAGGCAACATTTACCGCTGAGAATAAAGTGTAGTCCACATAGACAGGTGATCCTGGCTTTGGTGGTCTCTGATCCCCCTATTTTAGTACACTTCATGCCCACTAGTGCCAGGATAGCTCCAAAAAATCCCAAACACACAGCTGAGATCATCAGTCCACGACACACCTGGATATAAGCTGCAGGAACAGGAAAGCAGAAGCCATATATAATCAAAAATGACAATAAATAAACTATAATAAAATATAAAAATGTATTACGTGATCACTAGGATGAATACATTTTTTGAATTGATTTTTATTCTTAATTTTGTTGTTAACATTTTACTTCTTATGTGTATGTTATAGTTATTTTGATAATAATTTAAATTGAACATTTGATAAAATTATAATTATAAATTATTACCCCAAGCCTGTTATAATTAAAATGTATAATTATATAATCTTTTACATAATCATATAAGTTCATTATTTATATATATGAGGAAAAATAATATTTGATTTATATCATATCAATATTTGCATGTTTTTTTTAAATCATCAAATATTTTAAAAATATACATATTAAAAAAAAAAAAAACTAAAAAAAAACCTGTAAGTTATTACTATAATTATAAAGTGAACTTCAAGACAGTAAAAAAAAATTACACATTTTTGCTGGAAGTTAGTGCATCATTTCCAGTCCATTCCTACTGAGACCAACACAAGTCATTTTTCCAATAACATCTCATCTATGTTATGATGTTACAGTTAAATGATCAGACTTATAAATTTCATCTGACAGAAGATGGATTGCATTGTGCAAATAAATCCCATAATCACATTCACACACACTGAATGACACAGAATACATATTGAACACACTTTCACAGTAATGCAGCAAAAAATGTACTTCTTTTTGTAATTCTGCTTGATGCTGCTAGTGGTGCATAAACAAACATGAGTTCACCTCACAAATATGCACAGCTTCAAACATGACAATTATGCATTAAAATCATTTAAATGCATCACCTGTTCAACTACCTGCTTTTGCACGGCACCCTGAGGGAACAGTTCTCTGTTTTCTCTAAAGCTTCCTTCTGTTTGTGGGTGAGGCATTCAGGCATAATTAAGCCAATGCATGGTTATTAAACCCTGTTTTCATACTTGCCTTGAGATACACATTCCTGCAGGTTGTAACTGGGGTAATAAGTCAGGAAAATAGAGTTTGAGACAAGCTGAATCATTTTGCATCTCTTTTTAGCACTAAAATAGAGACTTGATTCTTCGTTGCATTCTTAAACTGGTGTCAGCATGCATTAAGTGCAATTTTAGCACAATAAACTCTCTGTTTAAATGGTCAAGTGATCGGTTTGGCTTCAGTTTGTTTGTGTTGTGGAAGCTTCTGCCAAAACAGCATTAAGGCAATCCAACACCATGCTACTCTTTTCCAAACAATTAGACATCTGCACTCTCTGGGGGAAGGAAAAAGGACCGACAAACGATCAGCAATTTTCATAAACACACACACACACGCACATACACACACACATTCAGATCATTTACTCAGAAAAGAAATAAAAAGTCAACAAATGTTTGAAGAAAGCAATAAAATACCATCTAGTGCAAGCATAGAAGGAAAGTCCTTGCAGTTGGAGACTCCGGTTGAATCTGTAACGCATGTCTTCCAGAGATTGGACCAAAAGGTTGCTGTGGTGATGACTGTCCCGTCCACTGACGACACTTTCCAGTAGTCAGTTGGGAGTGTGGAGGAGATCAGAATCCATCCGGATATGGTGAGAAGGAAGGCAACAATCTCTGTTGCCATATTACCCATTTTCCCACGTTGTGTTAAAGTGAAATGCAAAGAAAGGTCTGGTCAAGGCAGGTAGTAATTTGGTAAGGGGTGCTCAGGCTGAGTCTGCTGATAGGTCGCCCCTCAAAGTTGCTTTATATTCAGCAGGGAGGGCTCTGGCTACTAACCTTTTCAACAGCTGACCAATAGCCTTTTGTATTCACATTAACTACCCACAACACCACACACACACTCGCATACACGCACCCACCCAAACATCACTCCGCAAGAATCATTTTGAGTGAGTCGGCAAAGATGCTGGAGGTCAGGAGGTGAGTACATTAAAGATGGCTGTTATTGGAAGGGCCTGAAAAGCCAACGCCTCCAGCGGATATTGGTGAAAATTGCTCAGATAAGAGTCTGATGTGAGAGATGTCATTTTGCATAGAATTGATTTGAACCAGTGATATTTTTGGTATCACTGGGATACTATTATAGTTTTCATTAATAAGATCCAGGGGGTGAAAACTTTTTGAATTTAAAGATCAGGGTAAATTGAACTTATGTTGCCTTTTGGGAAACAAGTATCTTCTTCTGAAGGGCAGTACTAAAAGAAAAATATGATATTTAGGCTAAATAAGAAAAATGTATACATCTTCATTCGGCTCTTAATGCATTGTTTTTCATTCTTGAGCATCAGTGAGCGATTGAACCTTCTGTAATAGTTGCATATGAGTCCCTCAGTTGTCCTCAGTGTGAAAAGATGTATCTCAAAATCCTACAGTCATTGTTGGAAAGGGTCCAAATACACAAAAATGCTTGAAAACTAAAGAATTTGTGGGACCTGAAGGATTTTTCCGAAGAACAGCAGGCAGTTTAACTGTTCTGGACAAACAAGGGACTCATGAACAACTATCACTAAACAACAACAACAACAACAACAACAACAAAACAGCTGTGGATTATTCAGGTAACGGTCAAAGTCAAAGTTTTAGCTTTTTTGGCTTTTTTTTTTTTTTTTTTAATTTAGCATGATTAATTTGGTGTTATTTTTAGTATTTTTAGTTTCTTTTGTATGTTTTCATTTTAATTTTACTTAAATATTTAGTCATTTTCATAATTTAGTAATTTATATTTTTATTAGTTTTAGTTTTGAAAAAACATTCCTACATTTATTATTATATATTATATTTATATTATTATTTTAATAATTTATATTTCAGTTTTAGTTTTAGTTATTTTAATATATAAAGTTAAACTAAAAGAAAATATAAGAAAGTATAGCTTGGCATAAAATATATTTATATTATATTTATAATATATATTTATTTCAGACAACATTTATTATTATTATTTATTTTTTGTTTTGTTTTGTTTTAGATTCAGTTAACTATAATAACCATGAATTGTTGCCATCTTGAGGTAAGAATTTGGGTAGACTGTGGCTTCTTTTCAACATGACAATTCTTTAACCATCAAAAAAGTATGTAATAATATGCAAGCATCAGGTTTTGACCTACACTCCTATTCATGTTTGTGCATTTGTCCTAACAAAATTCTTTTATAATATAGTTTGCACATAGTGTTAGAGTAAGAGTGCCTCAAGAACTGGAGAGCGTGAGAGTGCATGTAAAATATCCACACTGTCTAAAATTTCAGACAGGCTTCCTGTGTGCTCACTTCACCTTGAGCTTAAAATAACAGATCTTCACTTGAGTAAAATGTCACAGTTGTTTTCTTGCTGCTTGATAAAAAAGACATATTTGTCAAGAATATTTAAAGGCTAAATGTTTTTGTATGAGTTTGAGTGCATGTTCATGTAACCGGGAGGCACCGGTTAGCGGAGGTCAGATGGGTCTTCCTGCCCGTTCGCAGTCTCAGATCCTGTTAATGGTTTCCCTCCGTCCCCCCCAGAGGGAGTTACAAAACATAACCTGACCTGACCAAAACATGAGGCTTCTTCAGTCAACAGCTGCTCGCCTCAGCCAAGAACACATAAATTACAATTATGTAATGTTTCAGGTAGTATCAGTTACATTGATAATTTAATTTAATAACTTATTAGGTCAATATAACAACAATGGCATATCAGGACCATAATGAAACCTATACAAAATGAATAGGCTACGAAACTAACCAAAATAGATTATTTACATGTTCTAAAGAAACTGTAAATGGCACAAAAGTTGGTAACATGGTGTTAGGGTGTTTTTGGGATATTTAATTGGGGTTAAAATAAAATAAAAAGTACTTTAATTTTTTTTTTTTATCAAAATGCTTTTCTTTTACTGCTAAAGTGATATGATTTCAGTAAACAAGGCTTCATTATGTCATAATCACTGTTTTGAAACGTTTCGAAATTTCAATTTCAATTAGGGGGCGATCTCAGCGAAACGTGTTACCTGATCTCGGATCAGATTTGTGTGTGTGTGTGTGTCTAAAATGCTTTCAAGCCCTACCAACCGGATCTCATAAGAAAACGTAACTATTTTACGAGCTGCCAATTTTGTATGAATTCGTAAAATGTGATTTGTAAAGGAACGTACAATTTGTTTTTAGAAAAAAATGAAACCCAATCATCAATGGGACATGACCAAATCATACAAAAAAATACGAATGAGATTGTCCAAATTAATTAGAAATTTGCCACCAATTGACCAAAATGTATATATGTTATAGCCATATAACCATCAGGTTGATCCGCGCAGAAAATAGTGCCAAACTGAAGCACAAAAGACGTAAAACAACTTTGCAACACCATTTTTTTTTCGCATTAAAATGTGGTTGGCATTTGTGGTAGTGGCTTACTGGTAAAAAAAAAAAAAACCCATAAAAGTCAAAAGGCTTTTCAATGTAAATCTATGACACTTATCTATATATTATATTAAATAGATCAGTGGTCTACGACAACGAAAACAACTAAATAAAATGCCAAATTGCTAATAACTTCTGTTCTACTAAACATGTTACAGAGACATTCCCTCTTATACCTGCGGGGATGGACGACTCAAAACAGCCTGCAATTGTTTTGCAGGTGAGCTGTTGCTGAGTGATACAAGGTCAGCGAGAACGTCAAACAAAATATCTGCCACCATAGCAACTACATAGATTCCCTCGAGGAGATCCCTGTGCTGAGGCAAATTAAACACGTGTATCGCCTCCAACGTGCAATTATGTTGTTGCAAATTACATTTGTGAAATTAATCTTGCCATATGAAATGGAGAAAGTGGCAGTTTTATGATTGCAGAATAATTCAGATGGGGCAGATTGAAGCATGCTGACTGCGGTATGCAGTTATTCATCCTCAGGAAGTGTAAAGGTCACAAACCTCACATCACCATGACGTAAGGCTTTGACTTCTTAGATAAATATGAAAGACTTTAATGAGTCACACAAAGACAGTTATATTTGCATGCCAGAGTACCTCTGCGGTTAACTAAGGTTAAAAGATTTACCTGTTTATGACATATCAGAATAACCCCATGACGACATTCCCAGGAAATGTGATTGAAAAAAAAATAACATGTCTGGACATGCTTATGTGCAATGCAGCACACAAATTTGAGTTTTGTAACCTTGAAATAAATAATTTGGGATGCTCAGACAGAGGTACGGTTAAAGGAATATTCACCCAAAAATGAACATTTGCTAAAAATCCAAGATACAGATGAGTTTGTTTCTTTACCAGAACAGATTTGTAGAAATTTAGCTTTAAATCATTTGTTCGCCAATGGATCCTCTGCAGTGAATGGGTGCCGTCAGAATGAGAGTCCAAACATCTGATAAAAACATCACAATAAACCACAAATAATCCACAAAACCCCAGTCTATCAGTTAACGTCTTGTTAAGCAAAAAGCTATGTGTTTGTATGAAACAAATCCATCATAAGGGGGGTTTAAACTGTTGTTTCTGACCAAAATATGAGTATAAATAAACCATAATAACACTTCCTCCAGTGAAAAAGTCCATCCTCTGTTGTCCTCTCACATCAAAATCCATTGTTTAGTACTGTTTTGGACTGTTTTCACTTGTTTGATCTGTGCATAGTTCTCTCCTGATTCAGACAACTTTTTCACTGGAGAAAAAAATCACTATTACAGAACACTCAAATTTTAGCAAAAGTTTGAAGTTAAAAATATATTAATGGTGGATTTGTTTCTTACAAATACACAGCTTTTCAATTGATGGACTGGAGTGTGGATTACTTGTGGATTACAATGTTTTTTCAACTTCTCATTCTGACGGCACCCATTCACTGCATAGGATCCATTGGTTAAAAAGTGATTTAAAGCTAAATTTCTGCAAATTTGTTCTAAAAACTCATCTACATTATAAATGGCATGAGGGTGAGTACATTTTCAACAAATTTTAACAAATAATAAAACATTTACCAGCGAGAACAGAAAGGAATCCATAAGCTTGCTGTGTTTTCAAACACTGGAATGAACATTTGGTTTCCGACCGCCCACAAATTCCCAGATAATCACCAGATTCTATTATAATAACCGAAATGCCGCTGATCCATGTTTTATTGCTTTTTTTCTGAGTCAGTTTTCCAGCAGAAATATATAATCCCTTACTGGAACTTGGCCTTTGGTGTAAAGTTCACATTTAAGATGTTTAGCAAAGTAATAATGACTCAGCAGTCAGGCTTTCATTGCAGTACAGAACAGGACATGGAAGTCAATCGTTCCTGATGTACAGTAACTCCTTGCTGATTACGTTTGCATGATTCTTCGGAGGCTACAGACAAGGACCTCCTTCTCACATGTGTGTATGTGTGTGTGGGTCTGTCTGTCAGCATTACCTTTATCAGGCGGCCACCTGCTCTGTCTCATTGTGGGTCTCTCATCTTCTGTCCTTTCAGTGCTTTATCTGTATCGGAAATCCAAGAAAGAGAGACTGACAGAGGAAGGAAGAGAGAGAATGAACATACAGTGCCTGTTGCAGTATATGTTTCTCACAGAGGAATGAGATTAACGTGTGATTGGGTAAAAAGGTAATTCTGTCAGAACATATTTAAAATTCACTTTTTTTTTCTTTTTCTTTTTTTTTTTTATTAGTGAATAAACTGAATAAAATGAATTGCTTGATCTAGTTCACAAATCAATGTTTTTATTTTACAGACTACATTTTGGTCTTTTCTTTTTGTACTTTCATGGTGCCCACAGTCCTTATTTATTGTAATTGTTTGGAAAACATCAACCAACATTATTCAAAATATATCCATTTGTACTTAATATAAGGAAAAAAGCCGTGGGTTTGGAACAATATAAGAATAAGTCCATTTAATTTTGAAAACTTCTATATATTTAAAAGGAACGATTTGTTTTGTGTTACTCTTCTTTTCTTCTCTCTTTTTAGACACTCTAATTAAAGATGATTGCTTCCAGCGCACTGCATGAGTGGGTTGTGTATGCAGAGCTAATAAAGAACAGATGGTAGACAAGAAGCCTCCTCACCCAGAAGTACCTTCAATGCACAATCAAAGCTACAAATAAACATTTCTTTCTCTCATGTGTCAGAATAGTCCATCATAGTCTTAATACTTAAAATATATATATATATTAAACATAAAGTTGCATCCTTCATTTCTCATAGGAAATCTGCTGTTTCATTCTTAGCTCGTTAAAAGCTCACGTGCAAATCCTACTATGGTGAAGGTTTGGCTCATGAATATTAATGACCCGACGTCACGTTGGCTCAACTGAACCAATTGGCTGCAAAGTCGAAGCTGGTAAATAAGCGGGCTCCTGAATATTAATTAGGTCACTTGACTCAACACTCAAAGAGGGTTGCCAAGCAACGTTACTAGGCTCTAATTAATATTCATAAAATGAGTCTTCACCATAGTAGGATTCGTAATCTCGTCAATTTTGAGTTTGAGGTGCGCGTGAAGGATGTAAACGTCTTGCCCGCAGAGCCAATCACGTGTGACCCAAGGATTGTCGAGCCAATGGGTGATCAGTCAGGGGCGGGGCTTACGCCTTGCGCTCACAGTAGGAAATGAAGGGTTTACCTCAGCCTGTACTCGCCGACATGTGCACATTAGAAAGTTACACAACAGTTTATAAGGTAAATGTCTCGCACTGATCGCAGGTTATGCGTGGGGTACCAGTGTCCGGCTGAACTGCAGGGAGGATGGCCATCGATATGGAGCCAATAAAGAAAGATGCGAAGAGCAACCCGGCCGCCACGGCTAATCTCTTCTCACAGATATTTTTCTGGTAAGTTTTTATGCCTCTATACAGGAGTAAAAGAGGAGGGGGACAGTTACATGATCAGCTTATGGACTATAAATGTGTTTTCCCTCTGAAATTAAAAGCCTTTATTAAATAATTTAAGCTTTGGTGTTTTCGTTTCGTTATTTGTACATTGTGTGAAAGTAAAGAGATTAGTCCAGCCTCATTTAGAGGACTTTAGTTGTCTTTCCATCAGTGTTGTATATGATCCAGTGCTTTGTCACATGGGGAAAACTGGTCCTGTTCGCCACACACTTCTTTCCTTCCGAAGTACTTCTGTAGCAGATATGACCCTGGAGATTCACAGTGTTTTTCCCCCGTTATTTACTCTAATAGCTTTCAGGGTCTGACATGATAAAAAACGTCTTTTGAACGTTCTCTTTGAATTCATGTTAGTTTTATACACTTCTGAAAAAAAAAAAAAAGTTACTGTTCTTTGCAAAAAAATTCTCTTTATTTCATTTTATTTGAATGTGATCTTTATTTTAAATATCTTGAAAAGAATTAAGTTTAATCTTTTTTTTTTTTAACTTTTCAAACTTTTTTTCAAGGTTAAGCTATTTATTTATTTATTTGAGTCATGCATATCAAAAGAAGTATTTATTTAGGGGTCTAATCTGTTTGACCTAAACAAATCATGCATTTTCATAAACAAGTAAAAATATTAAATATTTTTTTCAAATGTAATGACATTGTTTTCTTGTCACAGGACAAAAAATGACCTCTTGATTTTGGTTACACGACCACACTGACTTTGATTTGAATGGTGAAATTTAAAAATAAATAAATAAATTATTATATAGCAAAAATTGGCCTCTTTTCTGTGTCAAACAAGACATTTTTCAGGATTTTCTGTCGATCGATATAAATTGTACTATTCTTTGCAAAAAAAAAATGTATCTCTTTATTTAATCATATTTGAATTTAATAAATTTTTTGGTATTATTTATAAAAGTTTTCAAACATTTTTCAAGCTTATTTATTTATATTAGATGTTTTTTTAAAATGTAATGACATTGTTTTCTTGTCACAGGACAAAAAATGACTTCTCGCTTTTTGGTTACACAACCACACTGACTTTGTTTTGAAGGGTAAAGTAAAAAAATAATAATAATAATAATTGTATTATAAAGCACAAAATTGCCCCTGTTTTCTGTGCCAAACAAGACATTTTTCAGGAATTTCTGTTTTTTTTTTGTTTGTTTTTTGGCAATCTCTGAACAGTTACACCACCTACAGTAGGCGGAAATTTAAAAAGCATGTTCATCACAGCATTCATTTTATTGTCTGTCACATATGAATGTTTTTTTTTATTATTATTATTTTATGTTGTTATTCAATATTATTTTATTTGTTCATGTTATGGGCCCATATGCAAATCCAGCCATTTGGCTTTAATGTCAGAGGGGTTTTTAGGTTTTGTTTTCCAACCCTTGACTCTCAGGAACACTCTATGCATCGTTGATAGAAGAGAGCATCTGTTACTGTCATTTTAAAGAGATTGTCTGTATATATGTTTGTTTGTTTAGATTAATTACTTTAACTGTCATGAAACATGTGGTTTGTACACTTTAGACGGCTGTCATCACTCATCAATAATTGAGCATCCTTTGGCATGCACATTTAAAGAGTTCTATTGACCAAATAACATTTCCTCTTCTCGCTTGACATCAGCTGGCTGAACCCTCTTTTCCGTATCGGATCCAAGAGAAGACTCGAAGAAGATGACATGTATAACGTGCTTCCAGAGGATGGGTCCAAGAGACTCGGAGAGGAACTACAGAGGTGAGTGAGCCGCTAGGAATAAACCGACTAATCAACAGGCTGTTCTCAAACAAGCCCTCAGAGTATTTATTGTGAAATATGAGAATGCAGGACAGTCCGGTTCCCATTAGCTGTTGGGAAGGAGATGGCCCATACCAGTTTATGCATTATGCAATGTTAAGTTCTTGTGAATATCCCTGTAATCATTCATACATTAGCAATGTATGAAGATTGAAATGAAGGAATGAGTTTAGGCTGGTTTATTATTCCTAGAAGGAGCTGTGGTTGGGCACGTGGGACCCGAGAATGTTGATCCTGGTGGTGTGAATTAAGATCAGGCCCGGTAACCCAGAAAACTGTTATGTTCAAAATCCACAAGGGGTGTCTAATGAGCTACCACAACTCTGCCTTGCAACAGATTTCCCCAGAAGAACTGTCCTTGTAGGCAAAATATGCTGTATGTTTGCTTGGATAATCTACCAGGTGAAAATCAAAGTCAGATCACTTACATAAGCTATAAAACATCTCTTTTCCAGCCATATGATTATATGACCATCTTCGTAGCACAAAAGGTATGGGACAAGTTAGACATTAAAATTGTAATATTTAGGGTTGGGGGTGTTTGCACTGATAATCTGTGGAGCCAGAACAGAAGGGCAGATCATTTGGAAGGTTCTACTGTTGCTATTACAGGAGCAGAAGTTTTGGCAGAGTGTACAGACAACAGGGCGTGAGGGAGTGTGAGGTTAACTGCCCGTCTGGTTTCCCTGCTCACTTTCGTTTTGTAGCATACAGGAAGTTACACTGAAACTGAAGCGACAGACTACGCATTATGTAAACAAGCTCTACTGAAGTTACTACTCTTTTGAAAAAGTACTTACAAGCAGCTAATTAAAAGTAGTACACTGTGTGTGTGTGCGCGTGTGTGTGTGTGCGCGTGTGTGTGTGTGCGCGTGTGTGTGTGTGTGTGTGTGTGTGTGTGTGTGTGTGTGCGCGTGTGTGTGCGTGCGTGCGTGTGTGTGCGTGCGTGTGTGTGCGTGCGTGTGTGTGCGTGCGCGTGCGTGCGTGTGTGTGTGTGCGCGTGTGCGTGCGCGTGTGTATATGTATATGAAAAAGATACAAGCATATTTTTAAATATTTATATGGCACAAAGACAATGTACAGCAGCATTTGACTAAATATTAAACTGTTTTGTAAAATAATTTATATTATTTATTTGATCAATTTTATTTTAAGTAATAAATTACTGCAAAAAGGTGAAAAATGCTCTTCCGACATCACTTATCTAAAACACATTTAATGCCTTTGAGTTGACTGTGCATCTTATTTGACTGTAGCTGAAACTTGAAGTCAACATGAAATCAAATGAACTTTAAATGAATTTTAATTCAGTCATTCTTGTCTTATCGCAAGCAGTTTATTGTCTTTTTAAATCTTAATTTAAATACAGTTGGTCTGAAACATCTTTCCTTTTTGGTTTCGAAGCAGTGCAGAATTTTGGATAATGGATAAAGCGTTTTGGTGTTTGGATATACACTAAATAATATGTAAACATTGTTTAGACTACTTTTTAAGTGATGCTGCCTTTCTAAAGCTTGCCAATATTTTTCCCGGTTATTTCGAGTGATTTATTGTTAATCCATTATTATTTATCTATCCTACTAATTAATTTGTAATAAAACATTAAATAAAGAAAGAAAAGCCCCCTCAAAAGGGTAATTTCCTCTACTTCATCTATTAACATTACATTTATGCATTTGCCAGACACTTTTTTTTTTTTTTAAAGCAACTTGCACTGCATTCATAGTATACATTTTTATCAGTTCATGTATTCCCTGGGAATTAAAACCATTGAATGGTCCTTTTTTACAATCCAGTAAATTCCCAGTTACTTACCACGTGCCAAGTTTTATCTTTTTTTTTTCTAATTGAACATCCTATTTCATTTAGAAATACGTCATGTTTCAGAAGTATAATGAGTTGCGTAAAATGGGTCACTTCAGTATTCATAAATATTTGTTACTGAGCAATCCAAGATTTTATGGTTGTTATTTGTTCTTTTATTCTTTATTATTTTATTTTTGCAAATAAAACACACTGTAACATAAAGATTTCTACGATTAGCCTGTCAAGCAGTCAAGTTTTTTTTCTTCACCTTGAGGTTTTATTACATAGGAACAGATAAATCAGATAAATAATTTGCTGACCCTTTGTACAGCGGAGAAAACCACTGATAATCAGCAGTCTCCTGCAAAGTTTTTATCACCAGCCGTTAAAGCATGGAAATGAATGACAGTGAACACAATCTTGTCATTCATTAAAAAGGACCTCCACACACAGCGTTTCTCCAGCCTCTAATCATGCACTTTAAAATGGATCAGTGCTGGTTCATTTAGCACAGAGCTCTGGGATATGACACTAATTAGTGAAGCTTTTATTGCGATCAGTTGCATGGAGCGCAGTGGGGCCGAGGCGTAAACACAAATGTTCTGCCTTGAAGTAAACTGTTATTTGCAGATGTAGAATTTACTGCCGGACGTTGCTGCTGGAAAACATCAACTGAAGAGGCTCCGCAGCTGTTTTGAAGGAGCACCTTAGTTGTTTTCCTGATTTGGCTAAAATGCTTTAGTTTTTGCTCAGGATTCGTTTCTTATGTGCCTTTTCATGTGACTTGTACATTTATATATCATGTTGTTTCACCTGTTCACCGGGTGGCCCTTATGGTCCAAGACTGTTCCTTATTTGGTCCGCGTTTTTTATCCTTTTAAGATGTGTAATAAATAATCTAGATTTATCTATTAAAAAAGTCAGCGCAAAATGTCTTCATAGAGAAATCTTTTGTAGACTTAAGTGTTAACAGGTTTTTCTGTACGTTGAAGTCATCATACCGTTATGTTTTGTGTGAGATGACACAATGTGGGTAATAAAGGAGGATTATAAATGTTGTATGATATCCTTTTTCTCTCTGTGTTTTTCTTTTTCCCACACTCATAGCTACTGGGACCAGGAAGTGGAAAAAGCAACCAAAGAACTCAGGAAACCCAAACTCACCAAAGCCATTATCAGGTGCTACTGGAGATCATATACTATACTGGGAGTGTTCACTGGTATAGAGGTATGTTCTGATCCAAGACTTTGTGTTTTGAAGACCGTGAATCTCCAATCTAGTTAACTATAAATCTGGTGTGTATTCACATTAAACTTTAAACTGAAACCATTGATGGCTGAATGAGAAAGCACATTTTATAAGTTCTGTTGATGATTCACTTTCATAACATGCATCACCTGAAGTGTTGATTAAACAAAAGCATCACACGGCACTCAGTTTTAAGAGTTCTTATAGAAGATTTTATTAGGATTTAGTTGAAACACATCCAACAAGATCCAAGAGAAATGGTGGTCAGAAACCCTCTGTTCCAGGGGTCTAGTAACCAATTGGAAGTTTGTGTGAAAAATAATAGTTCACACAAATATGGAAAAAATGCCGTCATTGCCTGATGTCCATCTAGGGAACTACTGGATGCTGTCTTTCATTAGATTGTTTAATTAGATTGATCATTATCATTCTGCAAAATATGTCTTTCTTTGTTTTACAGAATTACGTGAGGATGCCAAATTTAAAATTTTCTTTAATAAACCTGCAGTCCGTAACTTTTTTGGGTTAAAAATAATCCGAAATCAATATTTGAGCAAGTACATAACCAGCCAGTATTCAAAACTATCACCTTACTTTAGCCTGATTCACAACGGTTAGCTTATAATAATGTTTTCTAATTTGAGTGGTACAGGTAGGTTTTCACGGGAAATTCGAGCATGGCACTGCGTCATTACGTCACATCTGTAAACATAAAGAAGTTGTCCCGGCTAGTAGGCTATCGCATGTGAGGATCCTGCAGGTGGTGGATCGTTTATAGCCTTTTCTCACAGCAGCTATAATTAAATGTATCATATTGATGGCGGATTTATGTGTTTTTATGAAACGCATGTGAAATTAAATTAAATTATATTCCAGTTTTAAATGTTCTTCTGATTACAGATAGCCTGGGATTACACAGGATTTGTATTTTAAAGAAAACCAGTTCGAAGGGAGCATAGTTTGCTTTTTGGGTTAATAGAATTTCTTAACATGAAATTCGAATGGTATGACAATTAGATTAAACTGTACATAAATTGAAATCTACACTCCAATACACACTATACTCATTGTCACGCAATGCTGATGTTGTTAACATGAATAATTTGAGAATAAAGTATAACAATAATAATAATAATTTGCACAGTTAGATGTGATATGAGCTAACTGATCGTTAGATTTAATTACCATTGGTAGTGCGATTTATTGTAATTCTTTTTTCCTCAATTGGGCAGAACAAACGTGGCAGACTTGTTACTTGACAACGCGAGCATATTGACAATTTGTGAGCAGTTTTTGTCCAGTCTGCTTGTTTTATTGCATTTAACCAGCAGCAGGTATGCGTTAATTTCATTTTCAATATTTCAAAATTCTGACAAGAAAAATCAACTGGTCATTCTCTCTTTTGAGTTTATCCCACACTTTATGCTTTAAAAGTAGAGTAATCATAGCAGGTTTCATTCATTAGTCAGTCCGTTTAAACGTCTGCGTTTAGCTTCAAATGGCGTTTTTGACGACAATATTCTATAAAAATTATTTGCATTCTGATTCTGACATCCAAAGGCACAACAGTACATTTTATCTCTTATTCTGTGTGGATCTTTCCCGTTTCACTCCGCTTGTTACCGTACGTTTCTGCCACCACAATGCGCGCGCAGCTGCCAGTGATGTAACTGTGACGTCTACATGAAATTGGTCTATAGTAATACAGTTTATTAAAACATTATTTATTATGGAATTTAACACAATATTTTGTCAATTCAGGACTTTGCCAAAAATGGAAAGGTACATTTATATACATTTGTATTAAAGCGATAGTTCACCCAAAAACAACAACAACAACAACAACAAAAAACAGTCATTTACTCACCCTCCACTTCCAAATCTGACTGTTTTTTTTTTTCTTCTGTTGAACACAAAAGAAGATATTTTGAAGAATGTTGGTAACAAAACAGTGGACAGTAGCCATTCCATAGTATTTTTTTCCATACCAAGGAAGTCAATGGCTGCCATCAACATAATTTATTTAAATTTTAATAAATTACTACATTTTGAAAGTTTTATGAATTCAATTGATATCCACTATCATTATCAGAATTTTATTAAACCATTAAAAAAAATTCCAGAAATATTTCAACATGTATTTTGGGAAACAATAAAACAGAGTTTGGGGCTCTACTTGCCTACATGGAAAAAAGGACTATTAAAAATGCTACAACAATTTCCTCATATAATAAAGACAAGGGTGTGGATGTTTTTAGGAATGTGAACGTCTAATCCATTCAGCCTCATATTGTTCTTACAAGTACAAAATTTCAATTATTTCACATTGTTATCATCTGATGTTTCTTCTTCCCCATTATAGGAGGTGATTAAAGTGATTCAGCCAGTGTTTTTGGGAAAACTCATTATGTATTTTGAGAGATACGACCCCGATAACATGGCAGCGTTGTACGAAGCTTATGGATATGCAGCAGGCATCTCTCTCTCCACTCTGGTTCTGGCGTTACTCCACCACCTCTACTTTTACCACGTCCAAAGAGCTGGAATGAAAATCCGCATTGCAATGTGTCATATGATCTACAGGAAGGTTAGATTTTCTTTAAAAAAAAACAAAAAAAAAAACCTGCTTTTCCAGAAAAAAGTTCTGAGGAGGTGCCAAGTTACAGTGATAATACAAGATGGTAGCACTAGGATTATTAATAAGTACCATATTTATACAACATGATGTTTACATGGGAATCTGAGGTGTGCCACATCTCTCTCTCTATCTCTCTCTTAATAAAGTGTCTGTAGATATGAGCAGTAGGAATGATTTATTTATTTTTTGGGCTTGGCTAAGAGCAATTCCTTATCACGATATTTCCCACAAACCTTTTGAATTGTTTCTTCCTTTAGGCGTTGCGCCTCAGTGCCACAGCCATGGGCCAGACAACCACCGGGCAGATTGTTAACCTTTTGTCGAATGACGTCAACAAGTTTGATGAGGTAGGAAATTTCCAGAACTTCTTTGTCTTCCTCTTAAGTGTTATAGTCACCGGTTGTCAATTTCCTGTTTTTGAAGCAGATCACTCACAGGTTTTTTTTTTTTTTTTAATGGAATAAAACGTGTTACTTGTTTAGTCAGGGAATTGTTTTGTGTGGTTCATTTTGTAGTTAAAATAGCCAAAGGCAGCACAAGTGATTTACCGTAATGGGCTTGTGTTATTGGGTAACAGATTGGCCAGCGTTCAGAGTACCAGGAGAGGTCACAAATAGGTCGTTGTAACTTTTTGTGCGTTTACGATCTGACTTCGGGTTATTGGGAAATTAAAATGATTAGTTAAACATTTTAAACTATTTTTGTGTTGTGGTATCTAACTTGCCCATTAATCAGGCCAATGGAGTCTCCAGCAGTTGAGTTATTATCATTATGTGATGGATGGCTGTGTGTTATGTAACATTACTTTAACACAGCTCAGTAAACACATGACCATTTTCAGACCGTGTTCAGATGAAGCAGTTATTCTGTGTATTTGTAATAGGAATGTCATTGTTCTACATCTGTCCTTGGAGGCATTTCTCGTGCATTTACCAGCAGACATCAGAGGAGTTCGGTGAAGAATTACAGGAAGTTAGGTTTTTGCTCAGTCCAAGTTACCCGAAATTAGAACTTTGAAGTTTAAGCTCCTTTTTTGTAGATTCTAAAAATAATCTCTTGGGCTGTTTGTAATGTGATATTACAAAAGCAGTACACAGTGTCCCAAGTACTACACTAAATTGTCTCATGAACTATAACATGCTACGTCATGGTTTTGTGCTACTATGTAAGAGCTTATTAAATGATCGCTGATGATGGAATCCAGATGTTGGTTTTATTTAAAAAATGTGCATTTTATATAATCTAAACTTCAAACCTGATATGCTATATAAAAAGCACACAGTTGTTGGTGGTTAATACTTTTGTACTTGTGTAGTCTATAGCATATGTGGTACTCCATGGTTCACATACTTTGATATTTACATGGTAATCCAAGAAACATGCATTACTGTTCAACAGTTTGGGGTCAGTAAGATTTGTTTTGTTTTGTTTTTTTTAAAAGAAATTAATACTTCTATTCAGTAAGAATGCAAAAAGTAAATACATATGTAATGTTACAAAAGATTTATTTTTCAAAATGACTGCATTTCTTTTTAACTTCCTTTATTTTTCAAAGAATCCTAAAAAAAAAACAGTTTCCACAAATATTACTTATCATTTTTATCAGTATATTAAGCAGCACAACTGTTTTCAACATTGATAATAATAAGAAATGTTTCTTGAGTAGCAAATCAGCATATTAGAATGATTTCTAAAGGGTCATGTGACCCTGAAGACTGGAGTAATGATGCTGAAAATTCAGCATTGTCATCACAAGACTAAATGACAAAAATAGTTTATTTAAATTGTAATAATATTTCACAGTATTACTGTTTTTACTGTATTTTTGATCAAATAATTGCAGCCTTGGTAAGCATAAAAGATATTCAAAACTTTTGAATAGTTGTGCTTGTACGTGTCCAAAAACGTGGTGTTATTATAGTGCCGCATCCAAACCCCATGGTAATAACATGGTATTTTTTTGGTTGATGAAGTATGATATAATTATCTGTTGTTTTGTTCATATCTCTTTTCCCAGTTGACTATTTTTCTTCACTTCCTGTGGGTGGGGCCTCTGCAAGCCGCAGCTGTGATTGGTCTGCTTTGGCAAGAGATTGGAGCATCATGCCTTGCGGGCATGGCCGTTTTAATCTTTCTTATGCCACTTCAGACCATGTTTGGGAAACTGTTTTCAAAGTACAGGTACAATCTCAGGATTACTCTGACAGGGAATTTTTTAAAAATTGGATAAGGGAAAAGGAATCATAAGAAGCTGAACGGTTTAATCACAATCACAAGATGCTCTTCATGTCATGGTGAATAGTGTCAAGTAGGCTTTATTCTTAAATAAATTGCATGTGCGCAGATTTACGTAGTCTAGAAATAATATCTCAAAAGAACAGTCAAAGAGCATGAAGAACTTTGCAAGCTGAAGGTGGTGTACTCCTCTGTTGGAGTAGTTATTCTGTCCAAAATGAGCTTTTAATCATCTCCAACCATCATCAAACAAGTTATTTATAAGAACTTATTGTGGTGATCAGTCTTGTTGCAGTGCTCAAACACAATAAATCATAGTCACACGTTTAACCACATGCTCTTTTCGTCTGGGGTTATGCACTCTTTCTGCGCAAAGTCTGAGATCAGGGTTCAGCTGAGGTTCAGAGCCAACCTGAATATGATTCATCAATTATAAACTTTTGTCACATGTACTGATCAGATTATAAAAAAAACTTTAAAGGGAATATAATGGATACAGAATGATTTTAAATTCAAATACTTGTAAGAATATTCCAGAATTTCTTTATAGTTATGTTAAAATCAGGACAATTTATTTTGCACTTTTACCTATGAACTTATAAATACCAATTAAATTCAGTTTTGTGTACTTTTTATTTTTTACTAACAAAGAAGATAAGTTTTGTAAGTTCTGATAGCTTTATTGTGCTATCACCTTTAATTATTTAATTAAGAATTTTAAAAAGTTTATCCGACTTAGGGTTACATGTTATATACTTCATGGTTGATCAGGGCCATGTTAAAGGGATAGTTCACCTTCAGTTGCAGGTCGCCATTAACTTCCATAGTATGGAAAAAAACACTATGCAAGTCAATGGGTACCGGCAACTGTATGTGAACTATCCCTTTAAGATGTTAATTCTAGGACATGTTTAAACAAAGATGTGAAACCTGGTTTGAAGATGCTTTTTTTATTACAGGATTACTTTTATGTTTTAAAATAGTATATATATCTCAAAAATGTTCTCTTCTTCTGTCTGTGTCTCTCACAGGAGTAAGACGGCAGCCTTCACTGACAGTAGGATACGCACTATGAACGAGGTGGTGTCTGGTATACGTATAATTAAGATGTATGCTTGGGAAAAGCCATTCGCAGCGCTGGTTAATGATGTACGAAGGTAAATGATATGATATCTTTATTTCAGACTCAAAAAGGTCCATATATTTAAAAAAAAAAAACAGCATACAACATGAATAACAACAACAACAAACAACAAGAAAACACTCCAGTGCCTCCAAAGAGAGTAAATAGAATAGTTATTTAATCTGTTTACACCGCTTTAGCTCTAACATAGGTCAGCAGAATTCTTGACTGAGGATGGCAAATTGCCAAAGGTTTTATAGCCATTACATACATCTTTTGACTTTAATGCTTGTATTGATTTTATCTTAAAGATCTGTAAAACCTTGAGTCGGACAAATGATTAAAAAAACACCTGTACCATTGAACTATATGTTGACTTAAAAGTAAACTCTGACTGTAGAAGACGACTAAAGCATTCCTTGAGGCAATGCTGAGAATGCACTGCAAGCGCAATCCAATGCCATTAACTCACGTGTCTAGAGCCAGTTGTGTTCATATACTTTTGTACTGTGGTTTAGGACTTGGGGGAATGTCAGCATGTCAAAAAAGTAACGTCTTAATAATGTTTGTAACAGTTTGAAGCCATGAAATCTCAGTTTTATCCTTGCAATGCCACAAACAATGCTTCTTTTAATCTTATCTGTGGTTCTGTTTGTAATGTCTTTTTAACTATGAAAAGACAGAATGAACATTATTGTGCAAGCCAACCTTGTCAAGCACTACTATGCAAGGCCATCCATCTCTTGGACATAATAATCTTTATGATTCTTGAGTATTAATAGCTAAAATCTCTTTTTTGTTCGTTTGTTTCTTGTAGAAAGGAGATCTCAAAAATCATGAACAGCAGTTACCTCCGTGGGCTGAACATGGCCTCGTTCTTTACGGCGAATAAAATCATCCTGTTTGTGACGTTCACTGTGTACGTTCTGGTGGGCAACAAAATCTCTGCCAGCCGTGTGTTTGTGGCCGTGTCGCTGTACAGCGCCGTCCGCCTCACTGTTACTCTGTTCTTCCCTGCTGCTATCGAGAAAGTGTCCGAGTCTGCCGTCAGCATCCGGAGGATCAAGGTACGACCGCCATCATTAGGCCACATCTATACTATATCCGACTGGATCTGATTTTTTTTTTTTTTTATGACCATCTTAACCTGCATTTACATTATACACTTGGTGAAACAACCCAAAGTAGACATACTGACCTGCTAAAGCTTAGGCTGAAAAGGAAGTCAAAAAGGCACAATTTGCAATGGACATAGACAAAATGATAAAATTATGTCTCAAAAGACAAAACTTCAGCATGATTCTACTGGGTTGAGCCACCAATGCTTTTTCAACTGATGTATGACTCATATTGACAGGGAAATATCACAGCTGTCTGTTTAAATGGCAGACGCAAAAGTACGTATGCGATTCGTATTGGATTTATTTCCACATAGGAATGAGCTCTAAATGGATCTGAGAAACATTTTTTTTTCCTGCTACATGTTCATGGTTCATATCCGATCTGTGCCACTTGGGAGGAAAAATTTGAATTGGGTCACTTGAACTGTAATGTGAATGCCAATCTTTGTGAAGTTACAGTGGTCCCACATCTTGGGAAAGCTTGTGATTTCCAGATCTAGGAAAATCACGGAAATGATTACAGTCTTGAGAAATAAAATAGTGTATACAGCATGTAATAGTACCGTATCCAAAAATGCTATATGTATATATTAGGGGTGTCAACGTTATCGTGTTAACACATGCGATTAATCTAAAAAATTGAATGCGTTAATATTTTTTTAACGCAAATTAATCGTTTGATAAGGTTTGACCCCAACTTCTTGCCGTCATCGCAGCACGGAAGGTTATCTATCATTGCGTGATGAGGGTACAGCGAACCAGTGTTGCCAGGGTAACGGCACAAGTGCTATTTTGAAAATACAGTCGCAGGAAAAAATTACTGAGCCATGGGTTGCGGTTTTTTGGGCTACTTTTATATTGTACCGCGATCACCCAAAGTGTATATAGACAAATAAAAATTAAAATAGATCCTTTTACTAATGTGTATTATACTTGGAATGTATCTCTGGCAACTTAAGAACTGAGAGGCGGTTGTATCACAAACAACGTGAGTTTCAGCAGAGCACATGTTAAGGCTTTTACACATCAGAAATAAACATGACAACAGCCACTATAGATTATTTTAGATAATAAACACACGATTACGATAGGATATTTGTATGTGATTTTCTTGAGATGAATGTGTACATCTGAAATGCTAATTTGTGCAGTGATATAAATGGCATATTTTAACAACAGTAAACGACCAAATACCACGTTATCGCAAAAGGAAGTTATTACAAACACTCGATGGTGGTTTGAAGTGAGTTCTGAGTAAAAGTGTACTATTAATCTCATAAATTGTCTTATGAAGCATGATGCTAATATTAGCTCTAATGCACCTGCAGAACAGGTCCAATTCTTCTTCATAATGCATTTTGTCATAATACTTCACGTAAGGTCGCAAGAAAATGTTTTGTTGTATTTATTTAGAAATACTTTTGATAATAGTTGGGTAAATGTATGCTGGGATTGAAGCGATGTGGCTTGGTAAACGTTTTATAGCCAGTATAATGGCTGAATAAAAACAAAAGCCTCATATGGCGGAAGGGTCTGTTTCCTTAAATTAGCTTGTCATGCATTTCTTTTTCAACACATTTACAGCTAAATCCTAGTATTTTAAATTTATGATTAATCACAGTCCATGACTGTGATTATAACGCGATTACATTTTTTAATTGATTGACAGCACTAATGTGTATATATATATATATATATATATATATATATATATATATTTCCGAATTCATCAATATGTAACGAAAAAGGCAAAAGAAACTTGCATGTTAGCAAACTCATATAACATAAATATACTTTTTATACTTATAATTGTCCTATAACACAAATTTATTAAATAATAAGCTTTCGATACAAATAAATGAAATGAAAGATGATTTGCCAAGACTAATAACTTCTAAATCTCTGGCTCCTCTGGTTGTGCTGAAGTGCTGTAGGTGTCATTTTCAGGGTTAATTTTAGATCTACTCCAAAGTTCCCACTGACACAGCTAATATTACACAAGTCATGAACCTGCAGATTTTGTAATCATGGAGTGTCTGCTTAGAGAGGGGAGACTTTATATACAAAGCAAATGATACATTTTCCGATTTGACCTCACAGTGAACCCACTTCTTCTACTTGTTGCACAGTCCTAATTTGTGTTAACCAAAGAAACTCCAAAGTACAGTGACTAGACTATCAGTATGTTATTACAGCACTTTTTTGTGTGTGAAGGTCTTGTGTTCATGCATCATAAGTGTCTGTGGTCTTTCTCTCACACGCAGAAGTTCCTCTTACTCGATGAGCTTGTGAAATCTCACGTTCCACTCAGTCAGGAGGATAAGAAAGAGGCGACTGTGGAGATACAGGATCTCATTTGCTACTGGGACAAGGTGAGTGCAGTGTGACAAGG